>CATVIB010000448.1:0-19993 GCA_958336395.1 Ctenicera cuprea
AACCTTTAACCTTCAACCCCTCAACTTTCAACCATCAACTCCTTCAACCTTCAACCTTTAACCCCTCAACCTTCGATCTTCAACCCCTTAACCTTCGACCTTCAACCCCTTCACCTTTAACTTTCAAACCCTCAACCTCCAACCTTCAACCCCTCAACCTTCAACCTTCAACTCCATCAACCTTTAACCTTTAACCTCCAACCCCTCAACTTTCAACCTTCAACTTCTTCAACCTTCAACCTTTAACCACTCAACCTTCTACCTTCATCCTTCAAGCCCTCAACTTTCAACCTTCAACCAGACAACCATCTATCTTTAACCCCTCAATCTTCGACCTTCAACCCCTTCACCTTTAACTTTCAAACCCTCAACCTTCAACCTTCTACCGCTCAACCTGTAACCTTCAACCAGTCAACCTTCAATCTTCAGTCCCTCATCTTTCAATCTTCAACCCCACAACTTTCAACCTTCAACCCCTCAACCATCAACCTTCAACTTCTCAACCTTCAACCTTCAACCCCTCAACCTTCAACTCCTAAACCTCCAACCTTAAACACCTCAACCTTCAACCTTCAAGCCCTCAACCTTCAACCTTTAACCCCTCAACCTTCAACCTCCAACCTTCAACCCCTCAACCTTCAACCTTCAAGCCCTCAACCTTCAACCTTCAACCACTTAACCTTTAACCTTCAACCTCTCAACCTTCAACCTTCAACCTTCAACCCCTCAATCTTCAACCTTCAACCCCTCAATATTCAACCCCTTAACCTTCAACCTTCAACTTCCCAACCTTCAACTTTCAAGCCCTCAACCTTCAACCTTCAACCCCTCTAACTTCAACCTTCAACCCGTCAACCTTCAACCCATCAACCTTTAACCTTCAACCCCTCAACCTTCAACCTTCAACCCCTCAACCTTCAACCTTCAACCCCTCAACCTTCAACCTTCAACTCCTCAACCTTCAACCTTCAACCCCTCAACGTTCAACCTCTAACCTTCAACCCCTCAACCTTCAACCTTCAACCTTTAACCAATCAACCTTCGACCTTCAACCTTCAACCCCTCAACCTTCAACCTTCAACTCCTTCAACCTTCAACCTTTAACCTTCAACCCCTCAACTTTCAACCTTTAACTCCTTCAACCTTCAACCTTCAACCCCTCAACCTTCATCCTTCAACCCCTCAACCTTCAACCTTCAACCCCTCAACGTTCAACCTCCAACCTTCAACCCCTCAACCTTCAACCTTCAACTCCTTCAACCTTCAACCTTTAACCCCTCAACCTTCGACCTTCAACCTTCAACCCCTCAACCTTTAACCTTCAACTCCTAAACCTCCAACCTTAAACACCTCAACCTTCAACCTTCAAGCCCTCAACCTTCAACCTTCAAATCCCCAACATTCAGTCCCTCAACCTTCAACCTTCAACCACTTAACCTTTAACCTTCAACCTCTCAACCTTCAACCTTCAACCTTCAACCCCTCAATCTTCAACCTTCAACCCCTCAATATTCAACCCCTTAACCTTCAACCTTTAACTTCCCAACCTTTAACTTTCAAGCAATCAACCTTCAACCTTCAACCCCTCTAACTTCAACCTTCAACCCCTCAACCTTCAACCCATCAACCTTTAACCTACAACCCCTCAACCTTCAACCTTCAACCCCTCAACCTTCAACATTCAACCCCTCAACCTTCAACCTTCAACTCCTCATCCTTCAACCTTCAACCCCTCAACGTTCAACCTCCAACCTTCAACCCCTCAACCTTCAACCTTCAACTCCTACAACCTTCAACCTTTAACCCCTCAACCTTCGACCTTCAACCTTCAACCCCTCAACCTTCAACCTTCAACTCCTCCAACCTTGAACCTTTAACCTTCAACCCCTCAACTTTCAACCTTCAACTCCATCAACCTTCAACCTTCAACCCCTCAACCTTCATCCTTCAACCCCTCAACCTTCAACCTTCACCCCTCAACGTTCAACCTCCAACCTTCAACCCCTCAACCTTCAACCTTCAACTCCTTCAACCTTCCCCCTTTAACCCCGCAACCTTCGACCTTCAACCTTCAACCCCTCAACTTTCAACCTTCAACTCCTTCAACCTTCAACCCTTTAACCTTCAACCCCTCAACTTTCAACCTTCAACTCCTTCAACCCCTCAACCATCAACTTTCAACTTCTCAACCTTCAACCTTCAACCCCTCAACCTTCAACTCCTAAACCTCCAACCTTAAACACCTCAACCTTCAACCTTCAACCTTCAAGCCCTCAACCTTCAACCTTCAACCCCTCAACCTTCAACCTCCAACCTTCAACCCCTCAACCTTCAACCTTCAACTCCTCAACCTTCAACCCCTCAACCTTCAACTCCTAAACCTCCAACCTTAAACACCACAACCTTCAACCTTCAAGCCCTCAACCTTCAACCTTCAACCACTTAACCTTTAACCTTCAACCTCTCAACCTTCAACCTTCAACCTTCAACCCCTCAATCTTCAACCTTCAACCCCTCAATATTCAACCCCTTAACCTTCAACCTTCAACTTCCCAACCTTCAACTTTCAAGCCCTCAACCTTCAACCTTCAATCCCTCTAACTTCAACCTTCAACCCCTCAACCTTCAACCCATCAACCTTTAACCTTCAACCCCTCAACCTTCAACCTTCAACGCCTCAACCTTCAACCTTCAACCCCTCAACCTTCAACCTTCAACTCCTCAACCTTCAAACTTCAACCCGTCAACGTTCAACCTCCAACCTTCAACCCCTCAACCTTCAACCTTCAACTCCTTCAACCTTCAACCTTTAACCAATCAACCTTCGACCTTCAACCTTCAACCCCTCAACCTTCAACCTTCAACTCCTTCAACCTTCAACCTTTAACCTTCAACCCCTCAACTTTCAACCTTCAACTCCTTCAACCTTCAACCTTCAACCCCTCAACCTTCATCCTTCAACCCCTCAACCTTCAACCTTCAACCCCTCAACGTTCAACCTCCAACCTTCAACCCCTCAACCTTCGACCTTCAACTCCTTCAACCTTCAACCTTTAACCCCTCAACCTTCGACCTTCAACCTTCAACCCCTCAACCTTCAACCTTCAACTCCTAAACCTCCAACCTTAAACACCTCAACCTTCAACCTTCAAGCCCTCAACCTTCAACCTTCAAATCCCCAACATTCAGTCCCTCAACCTTCAACCTCCAACCACTTAACCTTTAACCTTCAACCTCTCAACCTTCAACCTTCAACCTTCAACCCCTCAATCTTCAACCTTCAACCCCTCAATATTCAACCCCTTAACCTTCAACCTTTAACTTCCCAACCTTTAACTTTCAAGCAATCAACCTTCAACCTTCAACCCCTCTAACTTCAACCTTCAACCCCTCAACCTTCAACCCATCAACATTTAACCTACAACCCCTCAACCTTCAACCTTCAACCCCTCAACCTTCAACATTCAACCCCTCAACCTTCAACTTCAACTCCTCATCCTTCAACCTTCAACCCCTCAACGTTCAACCTCCAACCTTCAACCCCTCAACCTTCAACCTTCAACTCCTTCAACCTTCAACCTTTAACCCCTCAACCTTCGACCTTCAACCTTCAACCCCTCAACCTTCAACCTTCAACTCTTCCAACCTTCAACCTTTAACCTTCAACCCCTCAACTTTCAACCTTCAACTCCATCAACCTTCAACCTTCAACCCCTCAACCTTCATCCTTCAACCCCTCAACCTTCAACCTTCAACCCCTCAACGTTCAACCTCCAACCTTCAACCCCTCAACCTTCAACCTTCAACTCCTTCAACCTTCAAGCTTTAACCCCGCAACCTTCGACCTTCAACCTTCAACCCCTCAACCTTCAACCTTCAACTCCTTCAACCTTCAACCCTTTAACCTTCAACCCCTCAACTTTCAACCTTCAACTCCTTCAACCTTCAACCTTCAACCCATCAACCTTTAACCTTCAACCCCTCAACCTTCAACCTTCAACCCCTCAACCTTCAACCTTCAACCCCTCAACCTTCAACCTTCAACTCCTCAACCTTCAACCTTCAACCCCTCAACGTTCAACCTCCAACCTTCAACAACTCAACCTTCAACCTTCAACTCCTTCAACCTTCAACCTTTAACCCCTGAACCTTCGACCTTCAACCTTCAACCCCTCAACCTTCAACCTTCAACTCCTTCAACCTTCAACCTTTAACCTTCAACCCCTCAACTTTCAACCATCAACTCCTTCAACCTTCAACCTTTAACTACTCAACCTTCGATCTCCAACCCCTTAACCTTCGACCTTCAACCCCTTCACCTTTAACTTTCAAACCCTCAACCTCCAACCTTCAACCCCTCAACCTTCAACCTTCAACTCCTTCAACCTTTAACCTTTAACCTTCAACCCCTCAACTTTCAACCTTCAACCCCTCAACATTCAACCTTTCAACATTCACCCCCTCTAACTTCAACCTTCAACCCCTCAACCTTCAACCCATCAACCTTTAACCTTCAACCCCTCAACCTTCAACCTTCAACCCCTCAACCTTCAACCTCCAACCTTCAAACCCTCAACCTTCAACCTTCAGCTCCTCAACCTTCAACCTTCAACCTTCAACCCCTCAACCTTCAACCTTCAACTCCTTCAACCTTTAACCTTTAACCTTCAAACCCTCAACCTTCATCCTTCAACCCCTCAACCTTCAACCTTCGACCCCTCAAAGTTCAACCTCCAACCTTCAACCCCTCAACCTTCAACCTTCAACTCCTTCAACCTTCAACCTTTAATCCCCCAACCTTCGATCTTCAACCGCTTAACCTTCAACCTTTAACCATTCAACCTTCAACCTTCATCCTTCAAGCCCTCAACTTTCAACCTTCAACCACCCAACCATCTATCTTTAACTCCTCAACCTTCGACCTTCAACCCCTTAACCTTCAACTTTCAAACCCTCAACCTTCAACCTTCTACCCCTCAACCTGTAACCTTCAACCAGTCAACCTTCAATCTTCAGTCCTTCAACTTTCAATCTTAAACCCCACAACATTCAACCTTCAACCCCTCAACCATCAACCTTCAACTTCTCAACCTTCAACCTTCAAGCCCTCAACCTTCAACCTTCAACTCCCCAACATTCAGTCCCTCAACATTCAACCTTCAACCACTTAACCTTTAACCTTCAACCTCTCAACCTTCAACCTTCAACCTTCAACCCCTCAATCTTCAACCTTCAACCCCTCACTATTCAACCCCTTAACCTTCAACCTTCAACTTCCCAACATTCAACTTTCAAGCCCTCAACCTTCAACCTTCAACCCCTCTAACTTCAACCTTCAACCCCTCAACCTTCAACCCATCAACCTTTAACCTTCAACCCCTCAACCTTCAACCTTCAACCCCTCAACCTTCAACCTGCAACCTTCAACCCCTCAACTTTCAACCTTCAACTCCTCAACCTTCAACCTTCAACCCCTCAACCTTCAACCTCCAACCTTCAACCCCTCAACCTTCAACCTTCAACTCCTTCAACCTTCAACCTTTAACCCCTCAACCTTCGACCTTGAACCCCTCAACCTTCAACCTTCAACTCCTTCAACCTTCAACCTTTAACCTTCAACCCCTCAACTTTCAACCTTCAAATCCTTCAACCTTCAACCTTCAACCCTTCAACCTTCATCCTTCAACCCCTCAACCTTCAACCTTCAACCCCTCAACGTTCAACCTCCAACCTTCAACCCCTCAACCTTCAACCTTCAACCTGTCAGACTTCAACATTTAACTCCCCAACATTCAGTAACTTAACCTTCAACCTTCAACCACTTAACCTTTAACCTTCAACCCCTCAATCTTCAGCCTCAAAACTTCAACCCCTCAACCTTCATCCTTCAACACCTCAACCTTCAACCTTCAACCCCTCAACGTTCAACCTCCAACCTTCAACCCCTCTACCTTCAACCTTCAACCTTCAACCTTTAACCCCTCAACCTTCGATCTTCAACCCCTTAACCTTCAACCTTTAACCACTCAACCTTCAACTTTCATCCTTCAAGCCCTCAACTTTCAACCTTCAACCACCCAACCATCTATCTTTAACCCCTCTACCTTAGACCTTCAACCCCTTAACCTTTAACTTTCAAACACTCAGCCTTCAACCTTCTACCCCTCAACCTTCAACCTTCAACCTTCAACCCCTCAACCTTCAAACTTCAACCCCTCAACCTTCAACCTACAACCACTAAACCTTTAATCTTCAGACAGTCAACTTTCGACCACTTAACCTTTATACTTCAGCCCCTCAATCTTTAACTTTCAACCCCTCAATCTTTAACCTTCAATGTTCCCCAGTTAACCTTCAACCTTCAACCCCTCAACGATCAACCTCCAACACCTCAACCTTCAACCTTCAACCCCTCAACCTTCAATTCCTAAACCATCAATCTTAAACACTTCAACTTTGTACAATCAACCCCTCAACCTTCAACCTTCAACCTTCAACCCCTACACCTTCAACTTCCAACCCCTCAAACTTCAACGTTTAACCTTCAACCTTCAACGTTCAACGCCTCAAACTTCAACCTTCAACCTTCAACCTTCAACCTTCAACCTCCAACCTGCAACCTTCAACCTTCAACCTTTCAACCTTCAACCCCTCTAACTTCAACCTTCAACCCCTCAACCTTCAACCCATCAACCTTTAACCTTCAACCCCTCAACCTTCAACCTTCAACCCCTCAACCTTCAACCTCCAATCTTCAACCCCTCAACCTTCAACCTTCAACTCCTCAACCTTCAACATACCTTTGGAAGCTTATTAGGGACAGATGATAGACCACTTTCGTCGGCGTTGTAGATTTTATCAGCAGTGAAATGATATTTTTCTAAAACTTCCTGGAGGATTTTGAAAAATTTGCCCACTGCCACTTTATTGAAGCCCATTAACCGAGCAATAGACGTGGCTTCCGGTGTCCTTAAACTGAACTTGTGCTTTTTCATAAATGATTCAAGCCAATCTTTACCAGCCATTTGTTTGTTGTGACTAAAACGGTGCGGTATATTGTTTCTCTCGGCAAACTCGTATGCTAACTTTCTAAGTTGTGTAGAGGTAAGTCCAAAACCTCTCCTATCTATGTCTACAATGTATTTTTCCAATTCACGACTTTGTTCTGCATCAAAAGTGTCGTGATACCGTCCCCCATGTATAGGAAGGTCCTCACCTCGTGCATCTTTCTTTACATATCTTCTTAATGTTGCTTCTGGAATCTCGTAATTGGAAGCAGCCATATTGCATGACATCCCCTCCCTAACAACCTGAATAGCGGCTATTAAAGCAATTTCATCCCATGATCGCCTATTAGTTCTTCTTTTATATACTCTCGGCATCTTCTGAAAGAGTAGGTAATATAAGAAGTTGAACATCAGTTTTTAATGGGGCAAGATGACGAATCACGAGTTAAGATGACGAGGTCGTCAACTTACTTCCGCCAACTTGCCCCGTTGATGTTATGTTTGAAATATTTGCTGACAAATTTGAGTTTATAATGTTAGTTCGTAAAAAATGTCAGAAATAAGAAACCAACACATGCAGCTAACAGTGCTAACTAATATAAAAACCAGCTCACCTTTTAACACTTAAAATGCACTATTTTCGTTGCACAGAATTTATAAGCAAACTGTCGTAAACACAGACGCTTCTGTACCGCGAAAAGCACGCCTACGAACCACGCTATTTTTAGTAGCTTAGTTCCTCACATAGAGGAAAGATGACAGGGCACTCTAATTTGGCTACTAAATTTCGCGGAAAAATTTTAAAAGGGTTCGTCGTCTTACCCAACTCGTTATCTTACCCCACTTTCCCCTACAATTCAATTACAATTACAATTACAATTACAATTACAATTACAATTACAATTACAATTACAATTACAATTACAATTACAATTACAATTACAATTACAATTACAATTACAATTACAATTACAATTACAATTACAATTACAATTACAATTACAATTACAATTACAATTACAATTACAATTACAATTACAATTACAATTTCAATTACAATTACAATTACAATTACAATTACAATTACAATTACAATTACAATTACAATTACAATTACAATTACAATTCAATTACAATTACAATTACAATTACAATTACAATTACAATTACAATTACAATTACAATTACAACTACAATTACAATTGAAATTACAATTACAATTACAATTACAATTACAATTACAATTACAATTACAATTACAATTACAATTTCAATTACAATTACAATTACAATTACAATTACAATTACAATTACAATTACAATTACAATTACAATTACAATTCAATTACAATTACAATTACAATTACAATTACAATTACAATTACAATTACAACTACAATTACAATTGAAATTACAATTACAATTACAATTACAATTACAATTACAATTACAATTACAATTACAATTACAATTACAATTACAATTACAATTACAATTACAATTACAATTACAATTACAATTACAATTATATTTACAATGACAATTACAAGTACAATTACAATTACAATTACAATTACAATTACAATTACAATTACAATTACAATTACAATTACAATTACAATTACAATGACAATTACAATTACAATTACAATTGCAATTACTATTACAATTACAATTACAATTACAATTACAATTACAATTACAATTACAATTACAAATACAATTACAATTACAATTACAATTACAATTACAATTACAATTACAATTACAATTACAATTACAATTACAATTACAATTACAATTACAATTACAATTACAATTACATTTACAATTACTATTACAATAACAATTACAATTACAATTACAATTACAATTACAATTACAATTACAATTACAATTACAATTACAATTACAATTACAATTACAATTACAATTACAATTACAATTACAATTACAATTACAATTACAATTACAATTATAATTACAATTACAATTACAATTACAATTACAATTACAATTACAATTACAATTACTATTACTATTACAATTACAATTACAATTACAATTACAAATACAATTACAATTACAATTACAATTACAATTACAATTACAATTACAATTACAATTACAATTACAATTACAATTACAATTACAATTACAATTACAATTACAATTACAATTACAATTACAATCACAATTACAATTACAATTACAATTACAATTACAATTACAATTACAATTACAAATACAATTACAGTTACAGTTACAGTTACAATTACAATTACAATTACAATTACAATTACAATTACAATTACAATTACAATTACAATTACAATTACAATTACAATTACAATAATTCCTCTTTCATCCTTTTTCGCCCGAAAATAAAATATGGGGGGATAAAGTTGCCCACAGCATTAACTGCACAAACTACTGTTGTATTTTTTCCTCTTTCGGCAGAAACAGCTTTGGCAACCCTTCTAGTTCCAGTAGGCGTTAATACCTTTGGAAGCTTATTAGGGACAGATGATAGACCACTTTCGTCGGCGTTGTAGATTTTATCAGCAGTGAAATGATATTTTTCTAAAACTTCCTGGAGGATTTTGAAAAATTTGCCCACTGCAATAGACGTGGCTTCCGGTGTCCTTAAACTGAACTTGTGCTTTTTCATAAATGATTCAAGCCAATCTTTACCAGCCATTTGTTTGTTGTGACTAAAACGGTGCGGTATATTGTTTCTCTCGGCAAACTCGTATGCTAACTTTCTAAGTTGTGTAGAGGTAAGTCCAAAACCTCTCCTATCTATGTCTACAATGTATTTTTCCAATTCACGACTTTGTTCTGCATCAAAAGTGTCGTGATACCGTCCCCCATGTATAGGAAGGTCCTCACCTCGTGCATCTTTCTTTACATATCTTCTTAATGTTGCTTCTGGAATCTCGTAATTGGAAGCAGCCATATTGCATGACATCCCCTCCCTAACAACCTGAATAGCGGCTATTAAAGCAATTTCATCCCATGATCGCCTATTAGTTCTTCTTTTATATACTCTCGGCATCTTCTGAAAGAGTAGGTAATATAAGAAGTTGAACATCAGTTTTTAATGGGGCAAGATGACGAATCACGAGTTAAGATGACGAGGTCGTCAACTTACTTCCGCCAACTTGCCCCGTTGATGTTATGTTTGAAATATTTGCTGACAAATTTGAGTTTATAATGTTAGTTCGTAAAAAATGTCAGAAATAAGAGACCAACACATGCAGCTAACAGTGCTAACTAATATAAAAACCAGCTCACCTTTTAACACTTAAAATGCACTATTTTCGTTGCACAGAATTTATAAGCAAACTGTCGTAAACACAGACGCTTCTGTACCGCGAAAAGCACGCCTACGAACCACGCTATTTTTAGTAGCTTAGTTCCTCACATAGAGGAAAGATGACAGGGCACTCTAATTTGGCTACTAAATTTCGCGGAAAAATTTTAAAAGGGTTCGTCGTCTTACCCAACTCGTTATCTTACCCCACTTTCCCCTACAATTCAATTACAATTACAATTACAATTACAATTACAATTACAATTACAATTACAATTACAATTACAATTACAATTACAATTACAATTACAATTACAATTACAATTACAATTACAATTACAATTACAATTACAATTACAATTACAATTACAATTACAATTACAATTACAATTACAATTACAATTACAATTACAATTACAATTTCAATTACAATTACAATTACAATTACAATTACAATTACAATTACAATTACAATTACAATTACAATTACAATTACAATTCAATTACAATTACAATTACAATTACAATTACAATTACAATTACAATTACAATTACAATTACAACTACAATTACAATTGAAATTACAATTACAATTACAATTACAATTACAATTACAATTACAATTACAATTACAATTACAATTACAATTTCAATTACAATTACAATTACAATTACAATTACAATTACAATTACAATTACAATTACAATTACAATTACAATTCAATTACAATTACAATTACAATTACAATTACAATTACAATTACAATTACAACTACAATTACAATTGAAATTACAATTACAATTACAATTACAATTACAATTACAATTACAATTACAATTACAATTACAATTACAATTACAATTACAATTACAATTACAATTACAATTACAATTACAATTATATTTACAATGACAATTACAAGTACAATTACAATTACAATTACAATTACAATTACAATTACAATTACAATTACAATTACAATTACAATTACAATTACAATGACAATTACAATTACAATTACAATTGCAATTACTATTACAATTACAATTACAATTACAATTACAATTACAATTACAATTACAATTACAAATACAATTACAATTACAATTACAATTACAATTACAATTACAATTACAATTACAATTACAATTACAATTACAATTACAATTACAATTACAATTACAATTACATTTACAATTACTATTACAATAACAATTACAATTACAATTACAATTACAATTACAATTACAATTACAATTACAATTACAATTACAATTACAATTACAATTACAATTACAATTACAATTACAATTACAATTACAATTACAATTACAATTACAATTATAATTACAATTACAATTACAATTACAATTACAATTACAATTACAATTACAATTACTATTACAATTACAATTACAATTACAATTACAAATACAATTACAATTACAATTACAATTACAATTACAATTACAATTACAATTACAATTACAATTACAATTACAATTACAATTACAATTACAATTACAATTACAATTACAATTACAATTACAATTACAATTACAATCACAATTACAATTACAATTACAATTACAATTACAATTACAATTACAATTACAAATACAATTACAGTTACAGTTACAGTTACAATTACAATTACAATTACAATTACAATTACAATTACAATTACAATTACAATTACAATTACAATTACAATTACAATTACAATTACAATTACAATTACAATAATTCCTCTTTCATCCTTTTTCGCCCGAAAATAAAATATGGGGGGATAAAGTTGCCCACAGCATTAACTGCACAAACTACTGTTGTATTTTTTCCTCTTTCGGCAGAAACAGCTTTGGCAACCCTTCTAGTTCCAGTAGGCGTTAATACCTTTGGAAGCTTATTAGGGACAGATGATAGACCACTTTCGTCGGCGTTGTAGATTTTATCAGCAGTGAAATGATATTTTTCTAAAACTTCCTGGAGGATTTTGAAAAATTTGCCCACTGCCACTTTATTGAAGCCCATTAACCGAGCAATAGACGTGGCTTCCGGTGTCCTTAAACTGAACTTGTGCTTTTTCATAAATGATTCAAGCCAATCTTTACCAGCCATTTGTTTGTTGTGACTAAAACGGTGCGGTATATTGTTTCTCTCGGCAAACTCGTATGCTAACTTTCTAAGTTGTGTAGAGGTAAGTCCAAAACCTCTCCTATCTATGTCTACAATGTATTTTTCCAATTCACGACTTTGTTCTGCATCAAAAGTGTCGTGATACCGTCCCCCATGTATAGGAAGGTCCTCACCTCGTGCATCTTTCTTTACATATCTTCTTAATGTTGCTTCTGGAATCTCGTAATTGGAAGCAGCCATATTGCATGACATCCCCTCCCTAACAACCTGAATAGCGGCTATTAAAGCAATTTCATCCCATGATCGCCTATTAGTTCTTCTTTTATATACTCTCGGCATCTTCTGAAAGAGTAGGTAATATAAGAAGTTGAACATCAGTTTTTAATGGGGCAAGATGACGAATCACGAGTTAAGATGACGAGGTCGTCAACTTACTTCCGCCAACTTGCCCCGTTGATGTTATGTTTGAAATATTTGCTGACAAATTTGAGTTTATAATGTTAGTTCGTAAAAAATGTCAGAAATAAGAGACCAACACATGCAGCTAACAGTGCTAACTAATATAAAAACCAGCTCACCTTTTAACACTTAAAATGCACTATTTTCGTTGCACAGAATTTATAAGCAAACTGTCGTAAACACAGACGCTTCTGTACCGCGAAAAGCACGCCTACGAACCACGCTATTTTTAGTAGCTTAGTTCCTCACATAGAGGAAAGATGACAGGGCACTCTAATTTGGCTACTAAATTTCGCGGAAAAATTTTAAAAGGGTTCGTCGTCTTACCCAACTCGTTATCTTACCCCACTTTCCCCTACAATTCAATTACAATTACAATTACAATTACAATTACAATTACAATTACAATTACAATTACAATTACAATTACAATTACAATTACAATTACAATTACAATTACAATTACAATTACAATTACAATTACAATTACAATTACAATTACAATTACAATTACAATTACAATTACAATTACAATTACAATTACAATTACAATTACAATTACAATTACAATTACAATTACAATTTCAATTACAATTACAATTACAATTACAATTACAATTACAATTACAATTACAATTACAATTACAATTCAATTACAATTACAATTACAATTACAATTACAATTACAATTACAATTACAATTACAATTACAATTACAATTACAACTACAATTACAATTGAAATTACAATTACAATTACAATTACAATTACAATTACAATTACAATTACAATTACAATTTCAATTACAATTACAATTACAATTACAATTACAATTACAATTACAATTACAATTACAATTACAATTCAATTACAATTACAATTACAATTACAATTACAATTACAATTACAATTACAACTACAATTACAATTGAAATTACAATTACAATTACAATTACAATTACAATTACAATTACAATTACAATTACAATTACAATTACAATTACAATTACAATTACAATTACAATTACAATTACAATTACAATTACAATTACAATTACAATTATATTTACAATGACAATTACAAGTACAATTACAATTACAATTACAATTACAATTACAATTACAATTACAATTACAATTACAATTACAATTACAATTACAATTACAATTACAATTACAATTATATTTACAATGACAATTACAAGTACAATTACAATTACAATTACAATTACACTTACAATTACAATTCAATTACAATTACAATTACAATTACAATTACAATTACAATTACAATTACAATTACAACTACAATTACAATTGAAATTACAATTACAATTACAATTACAATTACAATTACAATTACAATTACAATTACAATTACAATTACAATTACAATTACAATTACAATTACAATTACAATTACAATTACAATTACAATTATATTTACAATGACAATTACAAGTACAATTACAATTACAATTACAATTACACTTACAATTACAATTACAATTACAATTACAATTACAATTACAATTAAAATTACAATTACAATTACAATTACAATTACAATTACAATTACAATTACAATTACAATTACAATTACAATTACAATTACAATTACAATTACAATTACAATTACAATTACAATTACAATTACAATTACAATTACAATTACAATTACAATTACAATTACAATTACAATTACAATTACAATTACAATTACAATTACAATTACAATTACAATTACAATTACAATTACAATTACAGTTACAATTACAATTACAATTACAATTACAATTACAATCACAATTACAATTACAATTACAATTACAATTACACTTACGATTACAATTACAATTACAATTACAATTACAATCACAATTACAATTACAATTACAATTACAATTACAATTACAATTACAATTACAATTACAAATACAATTACAATTACAATTACAATTACAATTACAATTACAATTACAATTACAATTACAATTACAATTACAATTACAATTACAATTACAATTACAATTACAATTACAATTACAATTACAATTACAATTACAATTACACGTATAATTACAATTACAATTACAATTACAATTACAATTACAATTACAATTACAATTACAATTACAATTACAATTACAATTACAATTACAATTACAATTACAATTACAATTACAATTACAATTACAATTACAATTACAATTACAATTACAATTACAATTACAATTACAATTACAATTACAATTACAATTACAATTACAATTACAATTACAATTACAATTACAATTACAATTACAATTACAATTACAATTACAAATAAAATTACAATTACAATTACAATTACAATTACAATTACAATTACAATTACAATTACAATTACAATTACAATTACAATTACAATTACAATTACAATTACAATTACAATTACAATTACAATTACAATTACAATTACAATTACAATTACAATTACAATTACAATTACAATTACAATTACAATTACAATTACAATTACAATTACAATTACAATTACAATTACAATTACAATTACAATTACAATTACAATTACAATTACAATTACAATTACAATTACAATTACAATTACAATTACAATTACAATTACAATTACAATTACAATTACAATTACAATTACAATTACAATTACAATTACAATTACAATTACAATTACAATTACAATTACAATTACAATTACAATTACAATTACAATTACAATTACAATTACAATTACAATTACAATTACAATTACAATTACTATTACAATTACAACTACAATTACAATTACAATTACAATTACAATTACAATTACAATTACAATTACAATTACAATTACAATTACAATTACAATTACAATTACAATTACAATTACAATTACAATTACAATTACAATTACAATTACAATTACAATTACAATTACAATTACAATTACAATTACAATTCAATTACAATTACAATTACAATTACAATTACAATTACAATTACAATTACAACTACAATTACAATTGAAATTACAATTACAATTACAATTACAATTACAATTACAATTACAATTACAATTACAATTACAATTACAATTACAATTACAATTACAATTACAATTACAATTACAATTACATTTAAAATTACAATTACAATTAGAATTACAATTACAATTACAATTACAATTACAATTACAATTACAATTACAATTACAATTACCATTACAATTACAATTACAATTACAATTACAATTACAATTACAATTACAATTACAATTACAATTACAATTACAATTACAATTACAATTACAATTACAATTACAATTACAATTACAATTACAATTACAATTACAATTACAATTACAATTACAATTACAATTACAATTACAATTACAATTACAATTACAATTACAATTACAATTACAATTACAATTACAATTACAATTACAATTACAATTACAATTACAATTACAATTACAATTACAATTACAATTACAATTACAATTACAATTACAATTACAATTACAATTACAATTACAATTACAATTACAATTACAATTACAATTACAATTACAATTACAATTACAATTACAATTACAATTACAATTACAATTACAATTACAATTATAATTACAATTACAATTACAATTACAATTACAATTACAATTACAGTTACAATTACAATTACAATTACATTTACAATTACAATTACAATTACAATTACAATTACAATTACAATTACAATTACAATTACAATTACAATTACAATTACAATTACAATTATAATTACAATTACAATTACAATTACAATTACAATTACAATTACAATTACAATTACAATTACAATTACAATTACAATTACAATTACAATTACAATTACAATTACAATTACAATTACAATTACAATTACAATTACAATTACAATTACAATTACAATTACAATTACAATTACAATTACAATTACAATTACAATTACAATTACAATTACAATTACAATTACAATTACAATTACAATTACAATTACAATTACAATTACAATTACAATTACAATTACAATTACAATTACAATTACAATTACAATTACAAATACAATTACAATTACAATTACAATTACAATTACAATTACAATTACAATTACAATTACAATTACAATTACAATTACAATTACAATTACAATTACAATTACAATTACAATTACAATTACAATTACAATTACAATTACAATTACAATTACAATTACAATTACAATTGCAATTGCAATTGCAATTACAATTACAATTCAATTACAATTACAATTACAATTACAATTACAATTACAATTACAATTACAATTACAATTACAATTACAATTACAATTACAATTACAATTACAATTACAATTACAATTACAATTACAATTACAATTACAATTACAATTACAATTACAATTACAATTACAATTACAATTACAATTACAATTACAATTACAATTACAATTACAATTACAATTACAATTACAATTACAATTACAATTACAATTTCAATTACAATTACAATTACAATTACAATTACAATTACAATTACAATTACAATTACAATTCAATTACAATTACAATTACAATTACAATTACAATTACAATTACAATTACAACTACAATTACAATTGAAATTACAATTACAATTACAATTACAATTACAATTACAATTACAATTACAATTACAATTACAATTACAATTACAATTACAATTACAATTACAATTACAATTACAATTACAATTATATTTACAATGACAATTACAAGTACAATTACAATTACAATTACAATTACAATTACAATTACAATTACAATTACAATTACAATTACAATTACAATTACAATTACAATTACAATTAAAATTACAATTACAATTACAATTACAATTACAATTACAATTACAATTACAATTACAATTACTATTACAAGTACAATTACAATTACAATTACAATTACAATTACAATTACAATTACAATTACAATTACAATTACAATTACAATTACAATTACAATTACAATTACAATTACAATTACAATTACAATTACAATTACAATTACAATTACAATTACAATTACAATTACAATTACAATTACAATCACAATTACAATTACAATTACAATTACAATTACAATTACAATTACAATTACAATTACAATTACAATTACAAATACAATTACAATTACAATTACAATTACAATTACAATTACAATTACAATTACAATTACAATTACAATTACAATTACAATTACAATTACAATTACTGTTACAATTACAATTACAATTACAATTACAATTACAATTACAATTACAATTACAATTACAATTACAATTACAATTACAATTACAATTACAATTACAATTACAATTACAATTACAATTACAATTACAATTACAATTACAATTACAATTACAATTACAATTACAATTACAATTACAATTACAATTACAATTACAATTACAATTACAATTACAATTACAATTACAATTGCAATTGCAATTGCAATTACAATTACAATTCAATTACAATTACAATTACAATTACAATTACAATTAAAATTACAATTACAATTACAATTACAATTATATTTACAATGACAATTACAAGTACAATTACAATTACAATTACAATTACAATTACAATTACAATTACAATTACAATTACAATTACAATTACAATTACAATTAAAATTACAATTACAATTACAATTACAATTACAATTACAATTACAATTACAATTACAATTACAATTACAATTACAATTACAATTACAATTACAATTACAATTACAATTACAATTACAATTACAATTACAATTACAATTACAATTACAATTACAATTACAATTACAATTACAATTACAATTACAATTACAATTACAATTACAATTACAATTACAATTACAATTACAATTACAATTACAATTACAATTACAATTACAATTACAATTACAATTACAATTACAATTACAATTACAATTACAATTACAATTACAATTACAATTACAATTACAATTACAATTACAATTACAATTACAATTACAATTACAATTAAAATTACAATTACAATTACAATTACAATTACAATTACAATTACAATTACAATTACAATTACAATTACAATTACAATTACAATTACAATTACAATTACAATTACAATTACAATTACAATTACAATTACAATTACAATTACAATTACAGTTACAATTACAATTACAATTACAATTACAATTACAATTACAATAACAATTACAATTACAATTACAATTAAAATTACAATTACAATTACAATTACAATTACAATTACAATTACAATTACAATTACAATTACAATTACAATTACAATTACAATTACAATTACAATTACAATTACAATTACAATTACAATTACAATTACAATTACAATTACAATTACAATTACAATTACAATTACAATTACAATTACAATTACAATTACAATTACAATTACAATTACAATTACAATTACAATTACAATTACAATTACAATTACAATTACAATTACAATTACAATTACAATTACAATTACAATTACAATTACAATTACAATTACAATTACAATTACAATTACAATTACAATTACAATTACAATTACAATTACAATTACAATTACAATTACAATTACAATTACAATTACAATTACAATTACAATTACAATTACAATTACAATTACAATTACAATTACAATTACAATTACAATTACAATTACAATTACAATTACAATTACAATTACAATTACAATTACAATTACAATTACAATTACAATTACAATTACAATTACAATTACAATTACAATTACAATTACAATTACAATTACAATTACAATTACAATTACAATTACAATTACAATTACAATTACATTACAATTACAATTACAAAATACAATTACAATTACAATTACAATTACAATTACAATTACAATTACAATTACAATTACAATTACAATTACAATTACAATTACAATTACAATTACAATTACAATTACAATTACAATTACAATTACAATTACAATTACAATTACAATTACAATTACAATTACAAT
>CATVIB010000449.1:0-40466 GCA_958336395.1 Ctenicera cuprea
TTGTAATTGTAATTGTAATTGTAATTGTAATTGTAATTGTAATTGTAATTGTAATTGTAATTGTAATTGTAATTGTAATTGTAATTGTAATTGTAATTGTAATTGTAATTGTAATTGTAATTGTAATTGTAATTGTAATTGTAATTGTAATTGTAATTGTAATTGTAATTGTAATTGTAATTGTAATTGTAATTGTAATTGTAATTGTAATTGTAATTGTAATTGTAATTGTAATTGTAATTGTAATTGTAATTGTAATTGTAATTGTAATTGTAATTGTAATTGTAATTGTAATTGTAATTGTAATTGTAATTGTAATTGTAATTGTAATTGTAATTGTAATTGTAATTGTAAATGTAATTGTAATTGTAATAGTAGTTGTAATTGTAATTGTAATTGTAATTCTAATTGTAATTGTAATTGTAATTGTAATTGTAATTGTAATTGTAATTGTAATTGTAATTGTAATTGTAATTGTAATTGTAATTGTAATTGTAATTGTAATTGTAATTGTAATTGTAATTGTAATTGTAATTGTAATTGTAATTGTAATTGTAATTGTAATTGTAATTGTAATTGTAATTGTAATTGTAATTGCAATTGTAATTGTAATTGTAATTGTAATTGTAATTGTAATTGTAATTGTAATTGTAATTGTAATTGTAATTGTAATTGTAATTGTAATTGTAATTGTAATTGTAATTGTAATTGTAATTGTAATTGTAATTGTAATTGTAATTGTAATTGTAATTGTAATTGTAATTGAAATTGTAATTGTAATTGTAATTGTAATTGTAATTGTAATTGTAATTGTAATTGTAATTGTAATTGCAATTATAATTGCAATTGTAATTGTAATTGTAATTGTAATTGTAATTGTAATTGTAATTGTAATTGTAATTGTAATTGTAATTGTAATTGTAATTGTAATTGTAATTGAAATTGTAATTGTAATTGTAATTGTAATTGTAATTGTAATTGTAATTGTAATTGTAATTGTAATTGTAATTGTAATTGTAATTGCAATTGTCATTGTAATTGTAATTGTAATTGTAATTGTAATTGTAATTGTAATTGTAATTGTAATTGTAATTGTAATTGTAATTGTAATTGTAATTGTAATTGTAATTGTAATTGTAATTGTAATTGTAATTGTAATTGTAATTGTAATTATAATTGTAATTGTAATTGTAATTGTAATTGTAATTGTAATTGTAATTGTAATTGTAATTGTAATTGTAATTGTAATTGTAATTGTAATTATAATTGTAATTGTAATTTTAATTGTAATTTTAATTGTAATTGTAATTGTAATTGTAATTGTAATTGTAATTGTAATTGTAATTGTAATTGTAATTGTAATTGTAATTGTAATTTGTAATTGTAATTGTAATTGTAATTGTAATTGTAATTGTAATTGTAATTGTAATTGTAATTGTAATTGTAATTTTAATTGTAATTGTATTTGTAATTGTAATTGTAATTGCAATTGTATTGTAATTGTAATTGTAAATGTAATTGTAATTGTAATTGTAATTGTAATTGTAATTGTAATTGTAATTGTAATTGTAATTTAATTGTAATTGTAATTGTAATTGTAATTGTAATTGTAATTGTAATTGTAAATGTAATTGTAATTGTAATTGTAATTGTAATTGTAATTGTAATTGTAATTGTAATTGTAATTGTAATTGTAAATGTAATTGTAATTGTAATTGTAATTGTAATTGTAATTGTAATTGTAATTGTAATTGTAATTGTAATTGTAATTGTAATTGTAATTGTAATTGTAATTGAATTGTAATTGTAATTGTAATTGTAATTGTAATTTTAATTGTAATTGTAATTGTAATTGTAATTGTAATTGTAATTGTAATTGTAATTGTAATTGTAATTTTAATTGTAATCGTAATTGTAATTGTAATTGTAATTGTAATTGTAATTGTGTTTGTAATTGTAATTGTAATTGTAATTGTAATTGTAATTGTAATTGTAATTGTAATTGTAATTGTAATTGTAATTGTAATTGTAATTGTAATTGTAATTGTAATTGTAATTGTAATTGTAATTGTAATTGGAATTGGAATTTCAATTGTAATTGTAATTGTAATTGTAAATGTAATTGTAATGTAATTGTAATTGTAACTGTAATTGTAATGGTAATTGTAATTGTAATTGTAATTGTAATTGTAATTGTAATTGTAATTGTAATTGTAATTGTAATTGTAATTGTAATTGTAATTGTAATTGTAATTGTAATTGTAATTGTAATTGTAATTGTAATTGTAATTGTAATTGTAATTGTAATTGTAATTGTAATTGTAATTGTAATTGTAATTGTAATTGTAATTGTAATTGTAATTGTAATTGTAATTGTAATTGTAATTGTAATTGTAATTGTAATTGTAATTGTAATTGTAATTGTAATTGTAATTGTAATTGTAATTGTAATTGTAATTGTAATTGTAATTGTAATTGTACTTGTAATTGTAATTGTAATTGTAATTGTAATTGTAATTGTAATTGTAATTGTAATTGTAATTGTAATTGTAATTGTAATTGTAATTGTAATTGTAATTGTAATTGTAATTGTAATTGTAATTGTAATTGTAATTGTAATTGTAATTGTAATTCTAATTGTAATGTAATTGTAATTGTAATAGTAATTGTAATTGTAATTGTAATTGTAATTGTAATTGTAATTGTAATTGTAATTGTAATTGTAATTGTAATTGTAATTGTAATTGTAACTGTAATTGTAATTGTAATTGTAATTGTAATTGTAATTGTAATTGTAATTGTAATTGTAATTGTAATTGTAATTGTAATTGTAATTGTAATTGTAACTGTAATTGTAATTGTAACTGTAATTGTAATTGTAATTGTAATTGTAATTGTAATTGTAATTGTAATTGTAATTATTGTAGTTGTAATTGTAATTGTAATTGTAATTGTAATTGTAATTGTAATTGTAATGGTAATTGTAATTGTAATTGTAATTTTAATTGTAATCGTAATTGTAATTGTAATTGTAATTGTAATTGTAATTGTAATTGTGTTTGTAATTGTAATTGTAATTGTAATTGTAATTGTAATTGTAATTGTAATTGTAATTGTAATTGTAATTGTAATTGTAATTGTAATTGTAATTGTAATTGTAATTGTAATTGTAATTGTAATTGGAATTGGAATTTCAATTGTAATTGTAATTGTAATTGTAAATGTAATTGTAATTGTAACAGTAATTGTAATGGTAATTGTAATTGTAATTGTAATTGTAATTGTAATTGTAATTGTAATTGTAATTGTAATTGTAATTGTAATTGTAATTGTAATTGTAATTGTAATTGTAATTGTAATTGTAATTGTAATTGTAATTGTAATTGTAATTGTAATTGTAATTGTAATTGTAATTGTAATTGTAATTGTAATTGTAATTGTAATTGTAATTGTAATTGTAATTGTAATTGTAATTGTAATTGTAATTGTAATTGTAATTGTAATTGTAATTGTAATTGTAATTGTAATTGTAATTGTAATTGTAATTGTAATTGTAATTGTAATTCTACTTGTAATTGTAATTGTAATAGTAATTTTAATTGTAATTGTAATTGTAATTGTAATTGTAATTGTAATTGTAATTGTAATTGTAATTGTAATTGTAATTGTAATTGTAATTGTAATTGTAATTGTAATTGTAATTGTAATTGTAATTGTAATTGTAACTGTAATTGTAATTGTAACTGTAATTGTAATTGTAATTGTAATTGTAATTGTAATTGTAATTGTAATTGTAATTGTAATTGTAATTGTAATTGTAATTGTAATTGTAATTGTAATTGTAATTGTAATTGTAATTGTAATTGTAATTGTAATTGTAATTGTAATTGTAATTGTAATTGTAATTATAATTGTAATTGTAATTGTAATTGTAATTGTAATTGTAATTGTAATTGTAATAGTAATTGTAATTGTAATTGTAATTGTAATTGTAATTGTAATTGTAATTGTAATTGTAATTGTAATTGTAATTGTAATTGTAATTGTAATTGTATTTGTAATTGTAATTGTAATTGTAATTGTAATTGTAATTGTAATTGTAATTGTAATTGCAATTGTAATTGCAATTGTAATTGTAATTGTAATTGTAATTGTAATTGTAATTGTAATTGTACTTGTAATTGTAATTGTAATTGTAATTGTAATTGTAATTGTAATTGTAATTGTAATTGTAATTGTAATTGTAATTGTAATTGTAATTGTAATTGTAATTGTAATAGTAATAGTAATTGTAATTGTAATTGTAATTGTAATTGTAATTGTAATTGTAATTGTAATTGTAATTGTAATTGTAATTGTAATTGTAATTGTAATTGTAATTGTAATTGTAATTGTAATTGTATTTGTAATTGTAATTGTAATTGTAATTGTAATTGTAATTGTAATTGTAATTGTAATTGTAATTGTAATTGTAATTGTAATTGTAATTGTAATTGTAATTGAAATTGTAATTGTAATTGTAATTGTAATTGTAATTGTAATTGTAATTGTAATTGTAATTGTAATTGTAATTGTAATTGCAATTGTAATTGTAATTGTAATTGTAATTGTAATTGTAATTGTAATTGTAATTGTAATTGTAATTGTAATTGTAATTGTAATTGTAATTGTAATTGTAATTGTAATTGTAATTGTAATTGTAATTGTAATTGTAATTGTAATTGTAATTGTAATTGTAATTGTATTGTAATTGTAATTGTAATTGTAATTGTAATTGTAATTGTAATTATAATTGTAATTATAATTGTAATTGTAATTGTAATAGGTAATTGTAATTGTAATTGTAATTGTAATTGTAATTGTAATTGTAATTGTAATTGTAATTGTAATTGTAATTGTAATTGTAATTGTAATTGTAATTGTAATTGTAATTGTAATTGTAATTGTAATTGTAATTGTAATTCTAATTGTAATTGTAATTGTAACTGTAACTGTAACTGTAACTGTATTTGTAATTGTAATTGTAATTGTAATTGTAATTGTAATTGTAATTGTGATTGTAATTGTAATTGTAATTGTAATTGTAATTGTAATTGTAATTGTAATTGTAATTGCAATTGCAATTGTAATTGTAATTGTAATTGTAATTGTAATTGTAATTGTAATTGTAATTGTAATTGTAATTGTAATTGTAATTGTAATTGTAATTGTAATTGTAATTGTAATAGTAATTGTAATTGTAATTGTAATTGTAATTGTAATTGTAATTGTAATTGTAATTATAATTGTAATTGTAATTGTAATTGTAATTGTAATTGTAATTGTAATTGTAATTGTAATTGTAATTGTAATTGTAATTGTAATTGTAATTGTAATTGTAATTGTAATTGTAATTGTAATTGTAATTGTAATTGTAATAGTAATTGTAATTGTAATTGTATTTGTAATTGTTATTGTAATTGTAATTGTAATTGTAATTGTAATTGTAATTGTAATTGTAATTGTAATTGTAATTGTATTTGTAATTGTAATTGTAATTGTAATTGTAATTGTAATTGTAATTGTAATTGTAATTGTAATTGCAATTGTAATTGTAATTGTAATTGTCATTGTAATTGTAATTGTAATTGTAATTGTAATTGTACTTGTAATTGTAATTGTAATTGTAATTGTAATTGTAATTGTAATTGTAATTGTAATTGTAATTGTAATTGTAATTGTAATTGTAATTGTAATTGTAATTGTAATTGTAATTGTAATAGTAATTGTAATTGTAATTGTATCTGTAATTGTAATTGTAATTGTAATTGTAATTGTAATTGTAATTGCAATTGTAATTGTAATTGTAATTGTAATTGTAATTGTAATTGTAATTGTAATTGTAATTGTAATTGTAATTGTAATTGTAATTGTAATTGTAATTGTAATTGTATTTGTAATTGTAATTGTAATTGTAATTGTAATTGTAATTGTAATTGTAATTGTAATTGTAATTGTAATTGTAATTGTAATTGTAATTGTAATTGTAATTGTAATTGTAATTGTAATTGTAATTGTAATTGTAATTGTAATTGTAATTGTAATTGTAATTGTAATTGTAATTGTAATTGTAATTGTAATTGTAATTGTAATTGTAATTGTAATTGTAATTGTAATTGTAATTGCAATTGCAATTGCAATTGTAATTGTAATTGTAATTGTAATTGTAATTGTAATTGTAATTGTAATTGTAATTGTAATTGTAATTGTAATTGTAATTGTAATTGTAATTGTAATTGTAATTGTAATTGTAATTGTAATTGTAATTGTAATTGTAATTGTAATTGTAATTGTAATTGTAATTGTATTGTAATTGTAATTGTAATTGTAATTGTAATTGTAATTGTAATTGTAATTGTAATTGTAATTATAATTGTAATTGTAATTGTAATTGTAATTGTAATTGTAATTGTAATTGTAATTGTAATTGTAATTGTAATTGTAATTGTAATTGTAATTGTAATTGTAATTGTAATTGTAATTGTAATTGTAATTGTAATTGTAATAGTAATTGTAATTGTAACTGTAACTGTAATTGTAATTGTAATTGTAATTGTAATTGTAATTGTAATTGTAATTGTAAATGTAATTGTAATTGTAATTGTAATTGTAATTGTAATTGTAATTGTAATTGTAATTGTAATTGTAATTGTAATTGTAATTGTAATTGTAATTGTAATTGTAATTGTAATTGTAATTGTAATTGTAATTGTAATTGTAATTGTAAGTGTAATTGTAATTGTAATTGTAATTGTAATTGTAATTGTAATTGTAATTGTAATTGTAATTGTAATTGTAATTGTAATTGTAATTGTAATTGTAATTGTAATTGTAATTGTAATTGTAATTGTAATTGTAATTGTAATTGTAATTGTAATTGTAATTGTAATTGTAATTGTAATTGTAATTGTAATTGTAATTGTAATTGTAATTGTAATTGTAATTGTAATTGTAATTGTAATTGTAATTGTAATTGTAATTGTAATTGTAATTGTAATTGTAATTGTAATTGTAATTGTAATTGTAATTGTAATTGTAATTGTAATTGTAATTGTAATTGTAATTGTAATTGTAATTGTAATTGTAATTGTAATTGTAATTGTAATTGTAATTGTAATTGTAATTTTAATTGTAATAGTGATTGTAATTGTAATTGTAATTGTAATTGTAATTGTAATTGTAATTGTAATTGTAATTGTAATTGTAATTGTAATTTTAATTGTAATTGTAATTGTAATTGTAATTGTAATTGTAATTGTAATTGTAATTGTAATTGGAATTGGAATTGGAATTGGAATTGGAATTGGAATTGGAATTGGAATTGGAATTGTAATTGTAATTGTAATTGTAATTGTAATTGTAATTGTAATTGTAATTGTAATTGTAATTGTAATTGTAATTGTAATTGTAATTGTAATTGTAATTGTAATTGTAATTGTAATTGTAATTTTAATTGTAATAGTAATTGTAATTGTAATTGTAATTGTAATTGTAATTGTAATTGTAATTGTAATTGTAATTTTAATTGTAATTGTAATTGTAATTGTAATTGTAATTGTAATTGTAATTGTAATTGTAATTGTAACTGTAATTGTAATTGTAATTGTAATTGTAATTGTAATTGTAATTGTAATTGTAATTGTAATTGTAATTGTAATTGTAATTGTAATTGTAATTGTAATTGTAATTGTAATTGTAATTGTAATTGTAATTGTAATTGTAATTGTAATTGTAATTGTAATTGTAATTGTAATTGTAATTGTAATTGTAATTGTAATTGTAATTGTAATTGTAAATGTAATTGTAATTGTAATTGTAATTGTAATTGTAATTGTAATTGTAATTGTAATTATAATTGTAATTGTAATTGTAATTGTAATTGTAATTGTAATTATAATTGTAATTGTAATTGTAATTGTAATTGTAATTGTAATTGTAATTGTAATTGTAATTGTAATTGTAATTGTAATTGTAATTGTAATTGTAATTGTAATTGTAATTGTAATTGTAATTGTAATTGTAATTGTAATTGTAATTGTAATTGTAATTGTAATTGTAATTGTAATTGTAATTGTAATTGTAATTGTAATTGTAATTGTAATTGTAATTGTAATTGTAATAGGTAATTGTAATTGTAATTGTAATTTTAATTGTAATTGTAATTGTAATTGTAATTGTAATTGTAATTGTAATTGTAATTGTAATTTTAATTGTAATTGTAATTGTAATTGTAATTGTAATTGTAATTGTAATTGTAATTGTAATTGGAATTGTAATTGAATTGGAATTGGATTTGTAATTGTAATTGTAATTGTAATTGTAATTGTAATTGTAATTGTAATTGTAATTGTAATTGTAATTGTAATTGTAATTGTAATTGTAATTGTAATTGTAATTGTAATTGTAATTGTAATTGTAATTGTAATTGTAATTGTAATTGTAATTGTAATTGTAATTGTAATTGTAATTGTAATTGTAATTGTAATTGTAATTGTAATTGTAATTGTAATTGTAATTGTAATTGTAATTGTAATTGTAATTGTAATTGTAATTGTAATTGTAATTGTAATTGTAATTGTAATTGTAATTGTAATTGTAATTGTAATTGTAATTGTAATTGTAATTGTAATTGTAATTGTAATTGTAATTGTAATTGTAATTGTAATTGTACTTGTAATTGTAATTGTAATTGTAATTGTAATTGTAATTGTAATTGTAATTGTAATTGTAATTGTAATTGTAATTGTAATTGTAATTGTAATTGTAATTGTAATTGTAATTGTAATTGTAATTGTAATTCTAATTGTAATTGTAATAGTAATTTTAATTGTAATTGTAATTGTAATTGTAATTGTAATTGTAATTGTAATTGTAATTGTAACTGTAATTGTAATTGTAACTGTAATTGTAATTGTAATTGTAATTCCAATTGCAATTGTAATTGTAATTGTAATTGTAATTGTAATTGTAATTGTAATTGTAATTGTAATTGTAATTGTAATTGTAATTGTAATTGTAATTGTAATTGTAATTGTAATTGTAATTGTAATTGTAATTGTAATTGTAATTGTAATTGTAATTGTAATTGTAATTGTAATTGTAATTGTAATTGTAATTGTAATTGTAATTGTAATTGTAATTGTAATTGTAATTGTAATTGTAATTGTAATTGTAATTGTAATTGTAATTGTAATTGTAATTGTAATTGTAATTGTAATTGTAATTGTAATTGTAATTGTAATTGTAATTGTAATTGTAATTGTAATTGTAATTGTAATTGTAATTGTAATTGTAATTGTAATTGTAATTGTAATTGTAATTGTTATTGTAATTGTAATTGTAATTGTAATTGTAATTGTAATTGTAAATTGTAATTGTAATTGTAATTGTAATTGTAATTGTAATTGTAATTGTAATTGTAATTGTAATTGTAATTGTAATTGTAATTGTAATTGTAATTGTAATTGTAATTGCAATTGCAATTGTAATTGTAATTGTAATTGTAATTGTAATTGTAATTGTAATTGTAATTGTAATTGTAATTGTAATTGTAATTGTAATTGTAATTGTAATTGTAATTGTAATTGTAATTGTAATTGTAATTGTAATTGTAATTGTAATTGTAATTGTAATTGTAATTGTAATTGTAATTGTAATTGTAATTGAAATTGTAATTGTAATTGTAATTGTAATTGTAATTGTAATTGTAATTGTAATTGTAATTGTAATTGCAATTGTAATTGCAATTGTAATTGTAATTGTAATTGTAATTGTAATTGTAATTGTAATTGTATTTGTAATTGTAATTGTAATTGTAATTGTAATTGTCATTGTAATTGTAATTGTAATTGTAATTGTAATTGTAATTGTAATTGTAATTGTAATAGTAATTGTAATTGTAATTGTAATTGTAATTGTAATTATAATTGTAATTGTAATTGTAATTGTAATTGTAATTGTAATTGTAATTGTAATTGTAATTGTAATTGTAATTGTAATTGTAATTGTAATTGTAATTGTAATTGTAATTGTCATTGTAATTGTAATTGTAATTGTAATTGTAATTGTAATTGTAATTGTAATTTTAATTGTAATTGTAATTGTAATTTTAATTGTAATTGTAATTGTAATTGTAATTGTAATTGTAATTATAATTGTAATTGTAATTGTAATTGTAATTGTAATTGTAATTGTAATTGTAATTGTAATTGTAATTGTAATTGTAATTGTAATTGTAATTGTAATTGTAATTGTAATTGTAATTGTAATTGTAATTGTCATTGTAGTTGTAATTGTAATTGTAATTGTAATTGTAATTGTAATTGTAATTGTAATTTTAATTGTAATTGTAATTGTAATTTTAATTGTAATTGTAATTGTAATTGTAATTGTAATTGTAATTGTAATTGTAATTGTAATTTTAATTGTAACTGTAATTGTAATTGTAATTGTAATTGTAATTGTAATTGTAATTGGAATTGGAATTGGAATTGGAATTGGAATTGGAATTGGATTTGTAATTGTAATTGTAATTGTAATTGTAATTGTAATTGTAATTGTAATTGTAATTGTAATTGTAATTGTAATTGTAATTGTAATTGTAATTGTAATTGTAATTGTAATTGTAATTGTAATTGTAATTGTAATTGTAATTGTAATTGTAATTGTAATTGTAATTGTAATTGTAATTGTAATTGTAATTGTAATTGTAATTGTAATTGTAATTGTAATTGTAATTGTAATTGTAATTGTAATTGTAATTGTAATTGTAATTGTAATTGTAATTGTAATTGTAATTGTAATTGTAATTGTAATTGTAATTGTAATTGTAATTGTAATTGTAATTGTAATTGTAATTGTAATTGTAATTGTAATTGTAATTGTAATTGTAATTGTAATTGTAATTGTAATTGTAATTGTAATTGTAATTGTAATTGTAATTGTAATTGTAATTGTAATTGTAATTGTAATTGTAATTGTAATTGTAATTGTAATTGTAATTGTAATTGTAATTCTAATTGTAATTGTAATAGTAATTTTAATTGTAATTGTAATTGTAATTGTAATTGTAATTGTAATTGTAATTGTAATTGTAATTGTAATTGTAATTGTAATTGTAATTGTAATTGTAATTGTAACTGTAATTGTAATTGTAACTGTAATTGTAATTGTAATTGTAATTGTAATTGTAATTGTAATTGTAATTGTAATTGTAATTGTAATTGTAATTGTAATTGTAATTGTAATTGTATTTCGTAATTGTAATTGTAATTGTAATTGTAATTGTAATTGTAATTGTAATTGTAATTGTAATTGTAATTGTAATTGTAATTGTAATTGTAATTGTAATTGTAATTGTAATTGTAGTTGTAATTGTAATTGTAATTGTAATTGTAATTGTAATTGTAATTGTACTTGTAATTGTAATTGTAATTGTAATTGTAATTGTAATTGTAATTGTAATTGTAATTGTAATTGTAATTGTAATTGTAATTGTAATTGTAATTGTAATTGTAATTGTAATTGTAATTGTAATTGTAATTGTAATTGTAATTGTAATTGTAATTGTAATTGTAATTGTAATTGTAATTGTAAATGTAATTGTAATTGTAATAGTAGTTGTAATTGTAATTGTAATTGTAATTGTAATTGTAATTGTAATTGTAATTGTAATTGTAATTGTAATTGTAATTGTAATTGTAATTGTAATTGTAATTGTAATTGTAATTGTAATTGTAATTGTAATTGTAATTGTAATTGTAATTGTAATTGTAATTTTAATTGTAATTGTAATTGTAATTGTATTTGTAATTGTAATTGTAATTGTAATTGTAATTGTAATTGTAATTGTAATTGTAATTGTAATTGTAATTGTAATTGTAATTGTAATTGTAATTGTAATTGTAATTGTAATTGTAATTGTAATTGTAATTGTAATTGTAATTGTAATTGTAATTGTAATTGTAATTGTAATTGTAATTGTAATTGTAATTGTAATTGTAATTGTAATTGTAATTGTAATTGTAATTGTAATTGTAATTGTAATTGTAATTGTAATTGTAATTGTAATTGTAATTGTAATTGTAATTGAATTGTAATAGTAATTGTAATTGTAATTGTAATTGTAATTGTAATTGTAATTGTAATTGTAATTGTAATTGTAATTGTAATTGTAATTGTAATTGTAATTGTAATTGTAATTTTAATTGTAATTGTAATTGTAATTGTAATTGTAATTGTAATTGTAATTGTGTTTGTAATTGTAATTGTAATTGTAATTGTATTTGTAATTGTAATTGTAATTGTAATTGTAATTGTAATTGTAATTGTAATTGTAATTGTAATTGTAATTGTAATTGTAATTGTAATTGTAATTGGAATTGGAATTGGAATTGGAATTGGAATTGTAATTGTAATTGTAATTGTAATTGTAATTGTAATTGTAATTGTAATTGTAATTGTAATTGTAATTGTAATTGTAATTGTAATTGTAATTGTAATTGTAATTGTAATTGTAATTGTAATTGTAATTGTAATTGTAATTGTAATTGTAATTGTAATTGTAATTGTAATTGTAATTGTAATTGTAATTGTAATTGTAATTGTAATTGTAATTGTAATTGTAATTGTAATTGTAATTGTAATTGTACTTGTAATTGTAATTGTAATTGTAATTGTAATTGTAATTGTAATTGTAATTGTAATTGTAATTGTAATTGTAATTGTAATTGTAATTGTAATTGTAATTGTAATTGTAATTGTAATTGTAATTGTAATTGTAATTGTAATTGTAATTGTAATTGTAATTGTAATTCTAATTGTAATTGTAATAGTAATTTTAATTGTAATTGTAATTGTAATTGTAATTGTAATTGTAATTGTAATTGTAATTGTAATTGTAATTGTAATTGTAACTGTAATTGTAATTGTAACTGTAATTGTAATTGTAATTGTAATTGCAATTGCAATTGCAATTGTAATTGTAATTGTAATTGTAATTGTAATTGTAATTGTAATTGTAATTGTAATTGTAATTGTAATTGTAATTGTAATTGTAATTGTAATTGTAATTGTAATTGTAATTGTAATTGTAATTGTAATTGTAATTGTAATTGTAATTGTAATTGTAATTGTAATTGTAATTGTAATTGTAATTGTAATTGTAATTGTAATTGTAATTGTAATTGTAATTGTAATTGTAATTGTAATTGTAATTGTAATTGTAATTGTAATTGTAATTGTAATTGTAATTGTAATTGTAATTGTAATTGTAATTGTAATTGTAATTGTAATTGTAATTGTAATTGTTATTGTAATTGTAATTGTAATTGTAATTGTAATTGTAATTGTAATTGTAATTGTAATTGTAATTGTAATTGTAATTGTAATTGTAATTGTAATTGTAATTGTAATTGTAATTGTAATTGTAATTGTAATTGTAATTCTAATTGTAATTGTAATAGTAATTTTAATTGTAATTGTAATTGTAATTGTAATTGTAATTGTAATTGTAATTGTAATAGTAATTGTAATTGTAATTGTAATTGTAATTGTAATTGTAATTGTAATTGTAATTGTGATTGTAATTGTAATTGTAATTGTAATTGTAATTGTAATTGTAATTGTAATTGTAATTGTAATTGTAATTGTAATTGTAATTGTAATTGTAATTGTAATTGTAATTGTAATTGCAATTGCAATTGTAATTGTAATTGTAATTGTAATTGTAATTGTAATTGTAATTGTAATTGTAATTGTAATTGTAATTGTAATTGTAATTGTAATTGTAATTGTAATTGTAATTGTAATTGTAATTGTAATTGTAATTGTAATTGTAATTGTAATTGTAATTGTAATTGTAATTGTAATTGTAATTGAAATTGTAATTGTAATTGTAATTGTAATTGTAATTGTAATTGTAATTGTAATTGTAATTGTAATTGCAATTGTAATTGCAATTGTAATTGTAATTGTAATTGTAATTGTAATTGTAATTGTAATTGTATTTGTAATTGTAATTGTAATTGTAATTGTAATTGTCATTGTAATTGTAATTGTAATTGTAATTGTAATTGTAATTGTAATTGTAATTGTAATAGTAATTGTAATTGTAATTGTAATTGTAATTGTAATTATAATTGTAATTGTAATTGTAATTGTAATTGTAATTGTAATTGTAATTGTAATTGTAATTGTAATTGTAATTGTAATTGTAATTGTAATTGTAATTGTAATTGTCATTGTAATTGTAATTGTAATTGTAATTGTAATTGTAATTGTAATTGTAATTTTAATTGTAATTGTAATTGTAATTTTAATTGTAATTGTAATTGTAATTGTAATTGTAATTGTAATTATAATTGTAATTGTAATTGTAATTGTAATTGTAATTGTAATTGTAATTGTAATTGTAATTGTAATTGTAATTGTAATTGTAATTGTAATTGTAATTGTAATTGTAATTGTAATTGTCATTGTAGTTGTAATTGTAATTGTAATTGTAATTGTAATTGTAATTGTAATTGTAATTTTAATTGTAATTGTAATTGTAATTTTAATTGTAATTGTAATTGTAATTGTAATTGTAATTGTAATTGTAATTGTAATTGTAATTTTAATTGTAACTGTAATTGTAATTGTAATTGTAATTGTAATTGTAATTGTAATTGGAATTGGAATTGGAATTGGAATTGGAATTGGAATTGGATTTGTAATTGTAATTGTAATTGTAATTGTAATTGTAATTGTAATTGTAATTGTAATTGTAATTGTAATTGTAATTGTAATTGTAATTGTAATTGTAATTGTAATTGTAATTGTAATTGTAATTGTAATTGTAATTGTAATTGTAATTGTAATTGTAATTGTAATTGTAATTGTAATTGTAATTGTAATTGTAATTGTAATTGTAATTGTAATTGTAATTGTAATTGTAATTGTAATTGTAATTGTAATTGTAATTGTAATTGTAATTGTAATTGTAATTGTAATTGTAATTGTAATTGTAATTGTAATTGTAATTGTAATTGTAATTGTAATTGTAATTGTAATTGTAATTGTAATTGTAATTGTAATTGTAATTGTAATTGTAATTGTAATTGTAATTGTAATTGTAATTGTAATTGTAATTGTAATTGTAATTGTAATTGTAATTGTAATTGTAATTGTAATTGTAATTCTAATTGTAATTGTAATAGTAATTTTAATTGTAATTGTAATTGTAATTGTAATTGTAATTGTAATTGTAATTGTAATTGTAATTGTAATTGTAATTGTAATTGTAATTGTAACTGTAATTGTAATTGTAACTGTAATTGTAATTGTAATTGTAATTGTAATTGTAATTGTAATTGTAATTGTAATTGTAATTGTAATTGTAATTGTAATTGTAATTGTAATTGTATTTCGTAATTGTAATTGTAATTGTAATTGTAATTGTAATTGTAATTGTAATTGTAATTGTAATTGTAATTGTAATTGTAATTGTAATTGTAATTGTAATTGTAATTGTAATTGTAGTTGTAATTGTAATTGTAATTGTAATTGTAATTGTAATTGTAATTGTACTTGTAATTGTAATTGTAATTGTAATTGTAATTGTAATTGTAATTGTAATTGTAATTGTAATTGTAATTGTAATTGTAATTGTAATTGTAATTGTAATTGTAATTGTAATTGTAATTGTAATTGTAATTGTAATTGTAATTGTAATTGTAATTGTAATTGTAATTGTAATTGTAATTGTAATTGTAAATGTAATTGTAATTGTAATAGTAGTTGTAATTGTAATTGTAATTGTAATTGTAATTGTAATTGTAATTGTAATTGTAATTGTAATTGTAATTGTAATTGTAATTGTAATTGTAATTGTAATTGTAATTGTAATTGTAATTGTAATTGTAATTGTAATTGTAATTGTAATTGTAATTGTAATTTTAATTGTAATTGTAATTGTAATTGTATTTGTAATTGTAATTGTAATTGTAATTGTAATTGTAATTGTAATTGTAATTGTAATTGTAATTGTAATTGTAATTGTAATTGTAATTGTAATTGTAATTGTAATTGTAATTGTAATTGTAATTGTAATTGTAATTGTAATTGTAATTGTAATTGTAATTGTAATTGTAATTGTAATTGTAATTGTAATTGTAATTGTAATTGTAATTGTAATTGTAATTGTAATTGTAATTGTAATTGTAATTGTAATTGTAATTGAATTGTAATAGTAATTGTAATTGTAATTGTAATTGTAATTGTAATTGTAATTGTAATTGTAATTGTAATTGTAATTGTAATTGTAATTGTAATTGTAATTGTAATTGTAATTGTAATTTTAATTGTAATTGTAATTGTAATTGTAATTGTAATTGTAATTGTAATTGTGTTTGTAATTGTAATTGTAATTGTAATTGTATTTGTAATTGTAATTGTAATTGTAATTGTAATTGTAATTGTAATTGTAATTGTAATTGTAATTGTAATTGTAATTGTAATTGTAATTGTAATTGGAATTGGAATTGGAATTGGAATTGTAATTGTAATTGTAATTGTAATTGTAAATGTAATTGTAATTGTAACTGTAATTGTAATGGTAATTGTAATTGTAGTTGTAATTGTAATTGTAATTGTAATTGTAATTGTAATTGTAATTGTAATTGTAATTGTAATTGTAATTGTAATTGTAATTGTAATTGTAATTGTAATTGTAATTGTAATTGTAATTGTAATTGTAATTGTAATTGTAATTGTAATTGTAATTGTAATTGTAATTGTAATTGTAATTGCAATTGTAATTGTAATTGTAATTGTAATTGTAATTGTAATTCTACTTGTAATTGTAATTGTAATTGTAATTGTAATTGTAATTGTAATTGTAATTGTAATTGTAATTGTAATTGTAATTGTAATTGTAATTGTAATTGTAATTGTAATTGTAATTGTAATTGTAATTGTAATTGTAATTCTAATTGTAATTGTAATTGTAATAGTAATTTTAATTGTAATTGTAATTGTAATTGTAATTGTAATTGTAATTGTAATTGTAATTGTAATTGTAATTGTAACTGTAATTGTAATTGTAACTGTAATTGTAATTGTAATTGTAATTGTAATTGTAATTGTAATTGTAGTTGTAATTGTAATTGTAATTGTAATTGTAATTGTAATTGTAATTGTAATTGTAATTGTAATTGTAATTGTAATTGTAATTGTAATTGTAATTGTAATGTAATTGTAATTGTAATTGTAATTGTAATTGTAATTGTAATTGTAATTGTAATTGTAATTGTATTTGTAATTGTAATTGTAATTGTAATTGTAATTGTAATTGTAATTGTAATTGTAATTGTAACTGTAATTGTAATTGTAATTGTAATTGTAATTGTAATTGTAATTGTAATTGTAATTGTAATTGTAATTGTAATTGTAATTGTAATTGTAATTGTAATTGTAATTGTAATTGTAATTGTAATTGTAATTGTAACTGTAATTGTATTTGTAATTGTAATTGTAATTGTAATTGTAATTGTAATTGTAATTGTATTTGTAATTGTAATTGTAATTGTAATTGTAATTGTAATTGTAATTGTAATTGTAATTGTAATTGTAATTGTAATTGTAATTGTAATTGTAATTGTAATTGTAATTGTAATTGTAATTGTAATTGTAATTGTAATTGTAATTGTAATTGTAATTGTAATTGTAATTGTAATTGTAATTGTAATTGTAATTGTAATTGTAATTGTAATTGTAATTGTAATTGTAATTGTAATTGTAATTGTAATTGTAATTGTAATTGTAATTGTAATTGTAATTGTAATTGTAATTGTAATTGTAATTGTAATTGTAACTGTAATTGTAATTTTAATTGTAATTGTAAGTGTAATTGTAATTGTAATTGTAATTGTAATTGTAATTGTAATTGTAATTGTAATTGTAATTGTAATTTTAATTGTAATTGTAATTGTAATTGTAATTATAATTGTAATTGTAATTGTAATTGTAATTGTAATTGTAATTGTAATTGTAATTGTAATTGTAATTGTAATTGTAATTGTAATTGTAATTGTAATTGTAATTGTAATTGTAATTGTAATTGTAATTGTAATTGTAATTGTAATTGTAATTGTAATTGTAATTGTAATTGTAATTGTAATTGTAATTGTAATTGTAATTGTAATTGTAAGTGTAATTGTAATTGTAATTGTAATGGGAATTGTAATTGTAATTGTAAATCTAACTATAATTGTAATTGTAATTGTAATTGTAATTGTAATTGTAATTGTAATTGTAATTGTAATTGTAATTGTAATTGTAATTGTAATTGTAATTGTAATTGTAATTGTAATTGTAATTGTAATTGTAATTGTAATTGTAATTGTAATTGTAATTGTAATTGTAATTGTAATTGTAATTGTAATTGTAATTGTAATTGTAATTGTAATTGTAATTGTAATTGTAATTGTAATTGTAATTGTAATTGTAATTGTAATTGTAATTGTAATTGTAATTGTAATTGTAATTGTAATTGTAATTGTAATTGTAATTGTAATTGTAATTGTAATTGTAATTGTAATTGTAATTGTAATTGTAATTGTAATTGTAATTGTAATTGTAATTGTAATTGTAATTGTAGTTGTAATTGTAATTGTAATTGTAATTGTAATTGTAATTGTAATTGTAATTGTAATTGTAATTGTAATTGTAATTGTAATCGTAATCGTAATTGTAATTGTAATTGTAATTGTAATTGAAATTGTAATTGTAATTGTAATTGTAATTGTAATTGTAATTGTAATTGTAATTGTAATTGTAATTGTAATTGTAATTGTAATAGTAATGGTAATTGTAATTGTAATTGTAATTGTAATTGTAATTGTAATTGTAATTGTAATTGTAATTGTAATTGTATTTGTAATTGTAATTGTAATTGTACTTGTAATTGTAATTGAAATTGTAATTGTAATTGTAATTGTAATTGTAATTGTAATTGTAATTGTAATTGTAATTGTAATAGTAATTGTAATTGTAATTGTAATTGTAGTTGTAATTGTAATTGTAATTGTAATTGTAATTGTAATTGTAATTGTAATTGTAATTGTAATTGTAATTGTAATTGTAATTGTAATTGTAATTGTAATTGTAATTGTAATTGTAATTGTAATTGTAATTGTAATTGTAATTGTAATTGTAATTGTAATTGTAATTGTAATTGTAATTGTAATTGTAATTGTAATTGTAATTGTAATTGTAATTGTAATTGTAATTGTAATTGTAATTGTAATTGTAATTGTACTTGTAATTGTAATTGTAATTGTAATTGTAATTGTAATTGTAATTGTAATTGTAATTGTAATTGTAATTGTAATTGTAATTGTAATTGTAATTGTAATTGTAATTGTAATTGTAATTGTAATTGTAATTGTAATTGTAATTGTAATTGTAATTGTAATTCTAATTGTAATTGTAATTGTAATTGTAATAGTAATTTTAATTGTAATTGTAATTAAATTGTAATTGTAATTGTAATTGTAATTGTAATTGTAATTGTAATTGTAATTGTAACTGTAATTGTAATTGTAACTGTAATTGTAATTGTAATTGTAATTGTAGTTCTAATTGTAATTGTAATTGTAATTGTAATTGTAATTGTAATTGTAATTGTAATTGTAATTGTAATTGTAATTGTAATTGTAATTGTAATTGTAATTGTAATTGTAATTGTAATTGTAATTGTAATTGTAATTGTAATTGTAATTGAAATTGTAATTGTAATTGTAATTGTAATTGTAATTGTAATTGTAATTGTAATTGTAATTGTAACTGTAATTGTAATTGTAATTGTAATTGTAATTGTAATTGTAATTGTAATTGTAATTGTAATTGTAATTGTAATTGTAATTGTAATTGTAATTGTAATTGTAATTGTAATTGTAATTGTAATTGTAATTGTAACTGTAATTGTATTTGTAATTGTAATTGTAATTGTAATTGTAATTGTAATTGTATTTGTAATTGTAATTGTAATTGTAAATGTAATTGTAATTGTAACTGTAATTGTAATTGTAATTGTAATTGTAATTGTAATTGTAATTGTAATTGTAATTGTAATTGTAATTGTAATTGTAATTGTAATTGTAATTGTAATTGTAATTGTAATTGTAATTGTAATTGTAATTGTAATTGTAATTGTAATTGTAATTGTAATTGTAATTGTAATTGTAATTGTAATTGTAATTGTAATTGTAATTGTAATTGTAATTGTAATTGTAATTGTAATTGTAATTGTAATTGTAATTGTAATTGTAATTGTAATTGTAATTGTAATTGTAATTGTAATTTTAATTGTAATTGTAAGTGTAATTGTAATTGTAATTGTAATTGTAATTGTAATTGTAATTGTAATTTTAATTTTAATTGTAATTGTAATTGTAATTATAATTGTAATTGTAATTGTAATTGTAATTGTAATTGTAATTGTAATTGTAATTGTAATTGTAATTGTAATTGTAATTGTAATTGTAATTGTAATTGTAATTGTAATTGTAATTGTAATTGTAATTGTAATTGTAATTGTAATTGTAATTGTAATTGTAATTGTAATTGTAATTGTAATTGTAATTGTAATTGTAATTGTAAGTGTAATTGTAATTGTAATTGTAATGGGAATTGTAATTGTAATTGTAAATGTAACTATAATTGTAATTGTAATTGTAATTGTAATTGTAATTGTAATTGTAATTGTAATTGTAATTGTAATTGTAATTGTAATTGTAATTGTAATTGTAATTGTAATTGTAATTGTAATTGTAATTGTAATTGTAATTGTAATTGTAATTGTAATTGTAATTGTAATTGTAATTGTAATTGTAATTGTAATTGTAATTGTAATTGTAATTGTAATTGTAATTGTAATTGTAATTGTAATTGTAATTGTAATTGTAATTGTAATTGTAATTGTAATTGTAATTGTAATTGTAATTGTAATTGTAATTGTAATTGTAATTGTAATTGTAATTGTAATTGTAATTGTAATTGTAATTGTAATTGTAGTTGTAATTGCAATTGTAATTGTAATTGTAATTGTAATTGTAATTGTAATTGTAATTGTAATTGTAATTGTAATTGTAATTGTAATTGTAATTGTAATTGTAATTGTAAGCGTAATTGTAATGGTAATTGTAATTGTAATTGTAATTGAAATTGTAATTGTAATTGTAATTGTAATTGTAATTGTAATTGTAATTGTAATTGTAATTGTAATTGTAATTGTAATTGTAATTGTAATGGTAATTGTAATTGTAATTGTAATTGTAATTGTAATTGTAATTGTAATTGTAATTGTAATTGTAATTGTAATTGTAATTGTATTTGTAATTGTAATTGTAATTGTACTTGTAATTGTAATTGAAATTGTAATTGTAATTGTAATTGTAATTGTAATTGTAATTGTAATTGTAATTGTAATTGTAATTGTAATAGTAATTGTAATTGTAATTGTAATTATAGTTGTAATTGTAATTGTAATTGTAATTGTAATTGTAATTGTAATTGTAATTGTAATTGTAATTGTAATTGTAATTGTAATTGTAATTGTAATTGTAATTGTAATTGTAATTGTAATTGTAATTGTAATTGTAATTGTAATTGTAATTGTAATTGTAATTGTAATTCTAATTGTAATTGTAATTGTAATTGTAATTGTAATTGTAATTGTAATTGTAATTGTAATTGTAATTGTAATTGTAATTGTAATTGTTATTGTAATTGTAATTGTAATTGTAATTGTAATTGTAATTGTAATTGTAATTGTAATTGTAATTGTAATGGTAAGTGTACGTGTAATTATAATTGTAATTGTAATTGTAATTGTAATTGTAATTCAACCTTTAACCACTCAACCTTCAACCTTCATCCTTCAAGCCCTCATCTTTCAACCTTTAACCCATTAACCTTCAACTTTCAAACCCTCAACCAAAACCTTCTACCGCTCAACCTTTAACCTTCAACCAGTCAACCTTCAATCTTCAGTCCCTCAACTTTCAATCTTCAACCCCACAACCTTCAACCTTCAACTCCTCAACCATCAACCTTCAACTTCTCAACCTTCAACCATCAACCCCTCAACCTGCAACTCCTAAACCTCCAACATTAAACACCTCAACCTTCAACCTTCAACCCCTCAACATTCAACCCCTCAACCTTCAACCTTCAACCACTTAACCTTTAACCTTCAACCCTCAACCTTCAACCTTCAACCCCTCTAGCTTCAACTTTCAACCTTTAACGGTCAACCCTTCAACCTTCAACCTTCAACCCCTCAACCTTCAACCCTCATCCCCACAACCTTCAACCTTCAACTACTTAACCTTTAACCTTCAAGCCCTCAACCTTCAACCTTCAACCCCTCTAACTTCAACCTTCAACCTATAACGGTCAACCCTTCAACCTTCAACCTTCAACCCCTCAACCTTCAACCTTCATCCCCACAACCTTCAACCTTGAACCCGTCAACCCTTCAACATTCAACCTCCAACTCTTCAACCTTCAATTTTCAACCTGTCAACCTCTCAACCTTCAACCTTCAACTCCTCTACCTGCAACTTTCAACCTCTCAACCTTCAACGATCAACCTCTCAACCTTCAACTTTCACCCCCTCAACCTTCAACATTCAACCCACAACCTTCTACCTTCAACCCCTCAACCTTCAACCTTCATCCTTCAACCCCTCAACCTGCAACCAACAACCTCTCAACCTTCAACCTTTAACTCCTCAACCTTCAACCTTCAACCCCTCAACTTTCAACTTTCAACCTTCAACTCCTGAACCTGCAACTTTCAACCTCTCAGACTTCAACATTTAAGTCCTCAACCTTCAACCCCTCAACCCCTCAGGCTCCAACCTTCAACCCCTCAACCTTCAACATTAACCATTTAACCCCTGCACCTTTAACCTTCCACCCGTTATACTTCAACCTTCAATCCTTCAATCTTCAACCTCCAGCCCCTCAACTGATGACCTTCGACGCCTCAACCTTCAACCTTCAACCTCTTAACTTTCAATTTTAAGCCCCTCAATCTTCAACCTTCAACCCCTCAACCTTCAACCTTCAACCTCTCAACCTTCAACCGTCAACCTAACAACCATCAACCCCTCAACCTTCAACCTTCAACCCCTCAACCTTCAAACTTCAGCCCCTCAATCTTTAACTTTCAACCCCTCAATCTTTAACCTTCAACAGCCCAACCTTCAATTTTCAACCCCTCAACGATCAACCTCCAACACCTCAACCTTCAACCTTCCACCCCTCAAGCTTCAACTCCTAAACCATCAATCTTAAACACTTCAAACTTCTGCAATCAACCCCTCAACCTTCTACCTCCAACCTTCAACCCCTCAACCTTCAACCTTTAACGCCTCAAACTTCAACCTTCAACTTTCAACCTTCAACCTCCAACCTTCAACCTTCAACCTTCAACCATTCAACCTTCAACCCCTCAACCTTCAATCTTCAACTAATCAACCCTCAACCCATCAACCTTTAACCTTCAACCCCTCAACCTTCAACCTTCAACCCCTCTACCTTCAACCTCCAACCTTCAACCCCTCAACCTTCAACCTTCAACTCCTTCAACCTTCAACCTTTAACCCCTCAACCTTCGACCTTCAACCTTCAACCCCTCAACCTTCAACCTTCAACTCCTTCAACCTTCAACCTTTAACCTTCAACCCCTCAACTTTCAACCTTCAACTCCTCCAACCTTCAACCTTCAACCCCTCAACCTTCAACCTCCAACCCTCAACCCTTCAACCTTCAACCTTCAACTCCTTCAACCTTCAACCTTTAACCCCTCAACCTTCGATCTTCAACCCCTTAACCTTCAACCTTTAACCACTCAACCTTCAACCTTCATCCTTCAAGCCCTCAACTTTCAACCTTCAACCACCCAACCATCTATCTTTAACCCCTCAACCTTCGACCTTTAACCCCTTAACCTTTAACTTTCAAACCCTCAACCTTCAACTTTCTACCCTTCAACCTTCAACCTTCAACCCCTCAACCTTCAAACTTCAACCCCTCAACCTTCAACCTACAACCACTCAACCTTTAATCTTCAGATCCTCAACCTTTAACCTTTGACCCCTCAACCTTTAAACTTCAGCCCATCAATCTTTAACTTTCAACCCCTCAATTTTTAACCTTCAACAACTCAACCTTCAATTTTCAGTCCCTCAACCTTCAATGTTCAACCCCTTAACCTTCAACCTTCAACCCCTCAACGATCAACCTCCAACACCTCAACCTTCAACCTTCAACCCCTCAACTTTCAACTCCTAAACCATCAATCTTAAACACTTCAACCTTGTACAATCAACCTCTCAACCTTCAACCTCCAACCTTCAACTTCTCAACCTTCAGCTTTCAACTACTTCAACCTTCAACCTTCAACCCCTACACCTTCAGCTTTCAACCCCTCAAACTTCAACGATTAACCCTCAACCTTCAACGTTCAACGCCTCAAACTTCAACCTTCAACCTTCAACCTTCAACCTCCAACCTGCAACCTTCAACCTTCAACCCTTCAACCTTCAACCTTCAACCCCTCAATATTCAACCCCTTGACCTTCAACGTTCAACTTCCCAACCTTCAACTTTCAAGCCCTCAACCTTCAACCTTCAACCCCTCTAACTTCAACCTTCAACCCCTCAACCTTCAACACGTCAACCTTTAACCTTCAACCCCTCATCCTTCAACCTTCAACTTCAACCTTCAACTCCCCAACATTCAGTCCCTCAACCTTCAACCTTCAACCACTTAACCTTTAACCTTCAACCTCTCAACCTTCAACCTTCAACCTTCAACCCCTCAATCTTCAACCTTCAACCTCTCAATATTCAACCCCTTAACCTTCAAACTTCAACTTCCCAACCTTCAACTTTCAAGCCCTCAACCTTCAACCTTCAACCCCTCTAACTTCAACCTTCAACCCCTCAACCTTCAACCCATCAACCTTTAACCTTCAACCCCTCAACCTTCAACCTTCAACCCCTCAACCTTCAACCTCCAACCTTCAACCACTCAACCTTCAACCTTCAACTCCTCAACCTTCAACCTTCAACCCCTCAACCTTCAACCTCCAACCTTCAACCCCACAACCTTCAACATTCAACTCCTTCAACCTTCAAAATTCAACACCTCAACCTTCGACCTTCAACCTTCAACCCCTCAACCTTCAACCTTCAACTCCTTCAACCTTCAACCTTCAACCCCTCAACCTTCAACCTTCAACCCCTCAACTGTCAACCTTCAACTCCTTCAACCTTCAACCTTCAACTCCTTCAACCTTCAACCTTTAACCCCTCAACCTTCGATCTTCAACCGCTTAACCTTCAAACTTTAACCACTCGACCTTCAACCTTCATCCTTCAAGCCCTCAACTTTCAACCTTCAACCACCCAACCATTTATCTTTAACCCCTCAACCTTCGACCTTCAACCCCTTAACGTTTAACTTTCAAACCCTCAACCTTCAACCTTCTAAACCTCAACCTGTAACCTTCAACCAGTCAACCTTCAATCTTCAGTCTCTCAACTTTCAATCTTCAACCCCTCAATCTTCAACCTTCAACCCCTCAACCTTCAACCCATCAACCTTTAACCTTCAACCCCTCAACCTTCAACCTTCAACCCCTCAACCTTCAACCTTCAACCCCTCAACCTTCAACCTTCAACTCCTCAACCTTCAACCTTCAACCCCTCAACGTTCAACCTCCAACCTTCAACCCCTCAACCTTCAACCTTCAACTCCTTCAACCTTCAACCTTTAACCAATCAACCTTCGACCTTCAACCTTCAACCCCTCAACCTTCAACCTTCAACTCCTTCAACCTTCAACCTTTAACCTTCAACCCCTCAACTTTCAACCTTCAACTCCTTCAACCTTCAACCTTCAGCCCCTCAACCTTCATCCTTCAACCCCTCAACCTTCAACCTTCAACCCCTCAACGTTCAACCTATAACCTTCAACCCCTCAACCTTCAACCTTCAACTCCTTCAACCTTCAACCTTTAACCCCTCAACCTTCGACCTTCAACCTTCAACCCCTCAACCTTCAACCTTCAACTCCTAAACCTCCAACCTTAAACACCTCAACCTTCAACCTTCAAGCCCTCAACCTTCAACCTTCAAATCCCCAACATTCAGTCCCTCAACCTTCAACCTTCAACCTTCAACCACTTAACCTTTAACCTTCAATCTCTCAACCTTCAACCTTCAACCTTCAACCCCTCAATCTTCAACCTTCAACCCCTCAATATTCAACCCCTTAACCTTCAACCTTTAACTTCCCAACCTTTAACTTTCAAGCCCTCAACCTTCAACCTTCAACCCCTCTAACTTCAACCTTCAACCCCTCAATTTTCAACCCATCAACCTTTAACCTACAACCCCTCCATCTTCAACCTTCAACCCCTCAACCTTCAACATTCAACCCCTCAACCTTCAACCTTCAACTCCTCATCCTTCAACCTTCAACCCCTCAACGTTCAACCTCCAACCTTCAACCCTTCAACCTTCGACATTCAACTCCTTCAACCTTCAACCTTTAACCCCTCAACCTTCGCCCTTCAACCTTCAACCCCTCAACCTTCAACCTTCAACTCCTCCAACCTTCAACCTTTAACCTTCAACCCCTCAACTTTCAACCTTCAACTCCTTCAACCTTCAACCTTCAACCCCTCAACCTTCATCCTTCAACCCCTCAACCTTCAACCTTCAACCCCTCAACGTTCAACCTCCAACCTTCAACCCCTCAACCTTCAACCTTCAACTCCTTCAACCTTCAACCTTTAACCCCTCAACCTTCGACCTTCAACCTTCAACCCCCCAACCTTCAACCTTCAACTCCTTCAACCTTCAAACCTTTAACCTTCAACCCCTCAACTTTCAATCTTCAACTCCTTCAACCTTCAACCTTCAACCCATCAACCTTTAACCTTCAACCCCTCAACCTTCAACCTTCAACCTTCAACCCCTCAACCTTCAACCTTCAACCCCTCAACCTTCAACCTTCAACTCCTCAACCTTCAACCTTCAACTCCTCAACCTTCAACCTTCAACCCCTCAACCTTCAAACTTCAGCCCCTCAATCTTTAACTTTCAACCCCTCAATCTTTAACCTTCAACAGCCCAACCTTCAATTTTCAACCCCTCAACGATCAACCTCCAACACCTCAACCTTCAACCTTCCACCCCTCAAGCTTCAACTCCTAAACCATCAATCTTAAACACTTCAAACTTCTGCAATCAACCCCTCAACCTTCTACCTCCAACCTTCAACCCCTCAACCTTCAACCTTTAACGCCTCAAACTTCAACCTTCAACTTTCAACCTTCAACCTCCAACCTTCAACCTTCAACCTTCAACCATTTAACCTTCAACCCCTCAACCTTCAATCTTCAACTAATCAACCCTCAACCCATCAACCTTTAACCTTCAACCCCTCAACCTTCAACCTTCAACCCCTCTACCTTCAACCTCCAACCTTCAACCCCTCAACCTTCAACCTTCAACTCCTTCAACCTTCAACCTTTAACCCCTCAACCTTCGACCTTCAACCTTCAACCCCTCAACCTTCAACCTTCAACTCCTTCAACCTTCAACCTTTAACCTTCAACCCCTCAACTTTCAACCTTCAACTCCTCCAACCTTCAACCTTCAACCCCTCAACCTTCAACCTCCAACCTTCAACCCTTCAACCTTCAACCTTCAACTCCTTCAACCTTCAACCTTTAACCCCTCAACCTTCGATCTTCAACCCCTTAACCTTCAACCTTTAACCACTCAACCTTCAACCTTCATCCTTCAAGCCCTCAACTTTCAACCTTCAACCACCCAACCATCTATCTTTAACCCCTCAACCTTCGACCTTTAACCCCTTAACCTTTAACTTTCAAACCCTCAACCTTCAACTTTCTACCCTTCAACCTTCAACCTTCAACCCCTCAACCTTCAAACTTCAACCCCTCAACCTTCAACCTACAACCACTCAACCTTTAATCTTCAGATCCTCAACCTTTAACCTTTGACCCCTCAACCTTTAAACTTCAGCCCATCAATCTTTAACTTTCAACCCCTCAATTTTTAACCTTCAACAACTCAACCTTCAATTTTCAGTCCCTCAACCTTCAATGTTCAACCCCTTAACCTTCAACCTTCAACCCCTCAACGATCAACCTCCAACACCTCAACCTTCAACCTTCAACCCCTCAACTTTCAACTCCTAAACCATCAATCTTAAACACTTCAACCTTGTACAATCAACCTCTCAACCTTCAACCTCCAACCTTCAACTTCTCAACCTTCAGCTTTCAACTACTTCAACCTTCAACCTTCAACCCCTACACCTTCAGCTTTCAACCCCTCAAACTTCAACGATTAACCCTCAACCTTCAACGTTCAACGCCTCAAACTTCAACCTTCAACCTTCAACCTTCAACCTTCAACCTGCAACCTTCAACCTTCAACCCTTCAACCTTCAACCTTCAACCCCTCAATATTCAACCCCTTGACCTTCAACGTTCAACTTCCCAACCTTCAACTTTCAAGCCCTCAACCTTCAACCTTCAACCCCTCTAACTTCAACCTTCAACCCCTCAACCTTCAACACGTCAACCTTTAACCTTCAACCCCTCAACCTTCAACCTTCAACTTCAACCTTCAACTCCCCAACATTCAGTCCCTCAACCTTCAACCTTCAACCACTTAACCTTTAACCTTCAACCTCTCAACCTTCAACCTTCAACCTTCAACCCCTCAATCTTCAACCTTCAACCTCTCAATATTCAACCCCTTAACCTTCAAACTTCAACTTCCCAACCTTCAACTTTCAAGCCCTCAACCTTCAACCTTCAACCCCTCTAACTTCAACCTTCAACCCCTCAACCTTCAACCCATCAACCTTTAACCTTCAACCCCTCAACCTTCAACCTTCAACCCCTCAACCTTCAACCTCCAACCTTCAACCACTCAACCTTCAACCTTCAACTCCTCAACCTTCAACCTTCAACCCCTCAACCTTCAACCTCCAACCTTCAACCCCACAACCTTCAACATTCAACTCCTTCAACCTTCAAAATTCAACCCCTCAACCTTCGACCTTCAACCTTCAACCCCTCAACCTTCAACCTTCAACTCCTTCAACCTTCAACCTTCAACCCCTCAACCTTCAACCTTCAACCCCTCAACTGTCAACCTTCAACTCCTTCAACCTTCAACCTTCAGCTCCTTCAACCTTCAACCTTTAACCCCTCAACCTTCGATCTTCAACCGCTTAACCTTCAAACTTTAACCACTCGACCTTCAACCTTCATCCTTCAAGCCCTCAACTTTCAACCTTCAACCACCCAACCATTTATCTTTAACCCCTCAACCTTCGACCTTCAACCCCTTAACGTTTAACTTTCAAACCCTCAACCTTCAACCTTCTAAACCTCAACCTGTAACCTTCAACCAGTCAACCTTCAATCTTCAGTCTCTCAACTTTCAATCTTCAACCCCTCAATCTTCAACCTTCAACCCCTCAACCTTCAACCCATCAACCTTTAACCTTCAACCCCTCAACCTTCAACCTTCAACCCCTCAACCTTCAACCTTCAACCCCTCAACCTTCAACCTTCAACTCCTCAACCTTCAACCTTCAACCCCTCAACGTTCAACCTCCAACCTTCAACCCCTCAACCTTCAACCTTCAACTCCTTCAACCTTCAACCTTTAACCAATCAACCTTCGACCTTCAACCTTCAACCCCTCAACCTTCAACCTTCAACTCCTTCAACCTTCAACCTTTAACCTTCAACCCCTCAACTTTCAACCTTCAACTCCTTCAACCTTCAACCTTCAGCCCCTCAACCTTCATCCTTCAACCCCTCAACCTTCAACCTTCAACCCCTCAACGTTCAACCTATAACCTTCAACCCCTCAACCTTCAACCTTCAACTCCTTCAACCTTCAACCTTTAACCCCTCAACCTTCGACCTTCAACCTTCAACCCCTCAACCTTCAACCTTCAACTCCTAAACCTCCAACCTTAAACACCTCAACCTTCAACCTTCAAGCCCTCAACCTTCAACCTTCAAATCCCCAACATTCAGTCCCTCAACCTTCAACCTTCAACCTTCAACCACTTAACCTTTAACCTTCAATCTCTCAACCTTCAACCTTCAACCTTCAACCCCTCAATCTTCAACCTTCAACCCCTCAATATTCAACCCCTTAACCTTCAACCTTTAACTTCCCAACCTTTAACTTTCAAGCCCTCAACCTTCAACCTTCAACCCCTCTAACTTCAACCTTCAACCCCTCAATTTTCAACCCATCAACCTTTAACCTACAACCCCTCCACCTTCAACCTTCAACCCCTCAACCTTCAACATTCAACCCCTCAACCTTCAACCTTCAACTCCTCATCCTTCAACCTTCAACCCCTCAACGTTCAACCTCCAACCTTCAACCCTTCAACCTTCGACATTCAACTCCTTCAACCTTCAACCTTTAACCCCTCAACCTTCGCCCTTCAACCTTCAACCCCTCAACCTTCAACCTTCAACTCCTCCAACCTTCAACCTTTAACCTTCAACCCCTCAACTTTCAACCTTCAACTCCTTCAACCTTCAACCTTCAACCCCTCAACCTTCATCCTTCAACCCCTCAACCTTCAACCTTCAACCCCTCAACGTTCAACCTCCAACCTTCAACCCCTCAACCTTCAACCTTCAACTCCTTCAACCTTCAACCTTTAACCCCTCAACCTTCGACCTTCAACCTTCAACCCCCCAACCTTCAACCTTCAACTCCTTCAACCTTCAAACCTTTAACCTTCAACCCCTCAACTTTCAATCTTCAACTCCTTCAACCTTCAACCTTCAACCCATCAACCTTTAACCTTCAACCCCTCAACCTTCAACCTTCAACCTTCAACCCCTCAACCTTCAACCTTCAACCCCTCAACCTTCAACCTTCAACTCCTCAACCTTCAACCTTCAACCCCTCAACGTTCAACCTCCAACCTTCAACCCCTCAACCTTCAACCTTCAACTCCTTCAACCTTCAACCTTTAACCCCTGAACCTTCGACCTTCAACCTTCAACCCCTCAACTTTCAACCATCAACTCCTTCAACCTTCAACCTTTAACCCCTCAACCTTCGATCTTCAACCCCTTAACCTTCGACCTTCAACACCTTCACCTTTAACTTTTAAACCCTCAACCTCCAACCTTCAACCCCTCAACCTTCAACCTTCAACTCCTTCAACCTTTAACCTTTAACCTTCAACCCCTCAACTTTCAACCTTCAACTTCTTCAACCTTCAACCTTTAACCACTCAACCTTCTACCTTCATCCTTCAAGCCCTCAACTTTCAACCTTCAACCAGCCAACTATCTATCTTTAACCCCTCAACCTTCGACCTTCAACCCCTTCACCTTTAACTTTCAAACCCTCAACCTTCAACCTTCTACCGCTCAACTTTCAACCTTCAACTCCTTCAACCTTCAACCTTCAACCCCTCAACCTTCATCCTTTAACCAGTCAACCTTCAACCTTCAACCCCTCAACGTTCAACCTCCAACCTTCAACCCCTCAACCTTCAACCTTCAACTCCTTCAACCTTCAACCTTTAACCCCTCAACCTTCGACCTTCAACCTTCAACCCCTCAACCTTTAACCTTCAACTCCTAAACCTCCAACCTTAAACACCTCAACCTTCAACCTTCAAGCCCTCAACCTTCAACCTTCAAATCCCCAACATTCAGTCCCTCAACCTTCAACCTTCAACCACTTAACCTTTAACCTTCAACCTCTCAACCTTCAACCTTCAACCTTCAACCCCTCAATCTTCAACCTTCAACCCCTCAATATTCAACCCCTTAACCTTCAACCTTTAACTTCCCAACCTTTAACTTTCAAGCAATCAACCTTCAACCTTCAACCCCTCTAACTTCAACCTTCAACCCCTCAACCTTCAACCCATCAACCTTTAACCTACAACCCCTCAACCTTCAACCTTCAACCCCTCAACCTTCAACATTCAACCCCTCAACCTTCAACCTTCAACTCCTCATCCTTCAACCTTCAACCCCTCAACGTTCAACCTCCAACCTTCAACCCCTCAACCTTCAACCTTCAACTCCGTCAACCTTCAACCTTTAACCCCTCAAGCTTCGACCTTCAACCTTCAACCCCTCAACCTTCAACCTTCAACTCCTCCAACCTTCAACCTTTAACCTTCAACCCCTCAACTTTCAACCTTCAACTCCATCAACCTTCAACCTTCAACCCCTCAACCTTCATCCTTCAACCCCTCAACCTTCAACCTTCAACCCCTCAACGTTCAACCTCCAACCTTCAACCCCTCAACCTTCAACCTTCAACCTTCAACTCCTTCAACCTTCAACCTTTAACCCCGCAACCTTCGACCTTCAACCTTCAACCCCTCAACCTTCAACCTTCAACTCCTTCAACCTTCAACCCTTTAACCTTCAACCCCTCAACTTTCAACCTTCAACTCCTTCAACCCCTCAACCATCAACCTTCAACTTCTCAACCTTCAACCTTCAACCCCTCAACCTTCAACTCCTAAACCTCCAGCCTTAAACACCTCAACCTTCAACCTTCAAGCCCTCAACCTTCAACCGGCAACCCCTCAACCTTCAACCTCCAACCTTCAACCCCTCAACCTTCAACCTTCAACTCCTCAACCTTCAACCTTCAACCCCTCAACCTTCAACTCCTAAACCTCCAACCTTAAACACCACAACCTTCAACCTTGTAATTGTAATTGTAATTGTAATTGTAATTGTAATTGCAATTACAATTACAATTACAATTACAATTACAATTACAATTACAATTACAATTACAATTACAATTACAATTACAATTACAATTACAATTACAATTACAATTACAATTACAATTACAATTACAATTACAATTACAATTACAATTACAATTACAATTACAATTACAATTACAATTACAATTACAATTACAATTACATTTACAATTACAATTACAATTACAATTACAATTACAATTACAATTATCGTTTACAATTACAATTACAATTACAATTACAATTACAATTACAATTGCAATTACAATTACAATTAGAATTACAATTACAATTACAATTACAATTACAATTACAATTACAATTACAATTACAATTACAATTACAATTACAATTACAATTACAATTACAATTACAATTACAATTACAATTACAATTACAATTACAATTACAATTACAATTACAATTACAATTACAATTACAATTACAATTACAATTACAATTACAATTACAATTACAATTACAATTACAATTACAATTACAATTACAATTACAATTACAATTACAACCACAATTACAATTACAATTACAATTACAACTACAATTACAATTACAATTACAATTACAATTAAAATTACAAATACAATTACAATTACAATTACAATTACAATTACAATTACAATTACAATTACAATTACAATTACAATTACAATTACAATTACAATTACAATTACAATTACAATTACAATTACAATTACAATTACAATTACAATAACAATTACAATTACAATTACAATTACAATTACAATTACAATTACAATTACAATTACAATTACAATTACAATTACAATTACAATTACAATTACAATTACAATTACAATTACAATTACAATTACAATTACAATTACAATTACAATTACCATTATAATTACAATTACAAGTACAATTACAATTACAATTACAATTACAATTACAATTACAATTACAATTACAATTACAATTGCAAATACAATTACAATTACAATTACAATTGCAAATACAATTACAATTACAAGTACATTTACAACTACAATTACAATTACAATTACAATTACAATTACAATTACAATTACAATTACAATTACAATTACAATTACAATTACAATTACAATTACAATTACAATTACAATTACAATTACAATTACAATTACAATTACAATTACAATTACAATTACAATTTCAATTACAATTACAATTACAATTACAATTACAATTACAATTACAATTACAATTACAATTACAATTACAATTACAATTACAATTACAATTACAATTACAATTACAATTACAATTACAATTACAATTACAATTACAATTACATTTACAATTACAATTACAATTACAATTACAATTACAATTACAATTACAATTACAATTACAATTACAATTACAATTACAATTACAATTACATTTACAATTACAATTACAATTACAATTACAATTACAATTACAATTAGAATGACAATTACAATTACAATTACAATTACAATTACAATTACAATTACAATTACAATTACAATTACAATGACAATTGCAAATACAATTACAATTACAATTACAATTACAATTACAATTACAATTACAATTACAATTACAATTACAATTACAATTACAATTACAATTACAATTACAATTACAATGACAATTGCAAATACAATTACAATTACAATTACAATTACAATTACAATTACAATTACAATTACAATTACAATTACAATTACAATTACAATTACAATTACAATTACAATTACAATTACAATTACAATTACAATTACAATTACAATTACAATTACAATTACAATTACAATTACATTTACAATTACAATTACAATTACAATTACAATTACAATTACAATTACAATTACAATTACAATTACAATTACAATTACAATTACAATTACAATTACAATTACAATTGCAATTACAATTACAATTACAATTACAATTACAATTACAATTACAATTACAATTACAATTACAATTACAATTACAATTACAATTACAATTACAATTACAATTACAATTACAATTACAATTTCAATTACAATTACAATTACAATTACAATTACATTTACAATTACAATTACAATTACAAATACAATTACAATTACAATTACAATTACAATTACAATTACAATTACAATTACAATTACAATTACAATTACAATTACAATTACAATTACAATTACAATTACAATTACAATTACAATTACAATTACAATTACAATTACAATTACAATTACAATTACAATTACAATTACAATTACAATTACAATTACAATTACAATTACAATTACAATTACAATTACAATTACAATTACAATTACAATTACAATTACAATTACAATTACAATTACAATTACAATTACAATTACAATTACATTTACAATTACAATTACAATTACAATTACAATTACATTTACAATTACAATTACAATTACAATTACAATTACAATTACAATTGCAATTACAATTACAATTACAATTACAATTACAATTACAATTACAATTACAATTACAATTACAATTACAATTACAAGTACAATTACAATTACAATTACAATTACAATTACAATTACAATTACAATTACAATTACAATTAAAATTACAATTACAATTACAATTACAATTACAATTACAATTACAATTACAATTACAATTACCATTACAATTACAATTACAATTACAATTACAATTACAATTACAATTACAATTACAATTACAATTACAATTACAATTACAATTACAATTACAATTACAATTACAATTACAATTACAATTACAATTACAATTACAATTACAATTACAATTACAATTACAATTACAATTACAATTACAATTACAATTACAATTACAATTACAATTACAATTACAATTACAATTACAATTACAATTACAATTACAATTACAATTACAATTACAATTACAATTACAATTACAATTACAATTACAATTACAATTACAGTTACAGTTACAATTACAATTACAATTACAATTACAATTACAATTACAATTACAATTACAATTACAATTACAATTACAATTACAATTACAACTACAATTACAATTACAATTACAATTACAGCTACAATTACAATTACAATTACAATTACAATTACAATTACAATTACAATTACAATTACAATTACAATTACAATTACAATTACAATTACAATTACAATGACAATTACAATTACAATTACAATTACAATTACAATTACAATTACAATTACAATTACAATTACAATTACAATTACAATTACAATTACAATTACAATTACAATTACAATTACAATTACAATTACAATTACAATTACAATTACAATGACAATTACAATTACAATCACAAGTACAATTACAATTACAATTACAATTACAATTACAATTACAATTATAATTACAATTACAATTACAACTACAATTACAATTACAATTACAATTACAATTACAATTACAATTACAATTACAATTACAATTACAATGGCAATTACAATTACAATTACAATTACAATTGTTGAAGGTTGAGGGGTTGAAGGTTGGTGGCTGAGGGTTTGAGGGGTTGAAGGTTGAGGAGTTAAATGTTGAAGTCTGAGAGGTTGAAGGTTGAAGGTTGAGGAGTTGAAGGTTGGAGGCTGAGGGGTTGAGGGGTTGAAGGTTGAGGAGTTAAATGTTGAAGTCTGACAGGTTGAAGGTTGCAGGTTGAGGAGTTGAAGGTTGAAAGTTGAAAGTTGAGGGGTTGAAGGTTGAAAGTTGAGGGGTTGAAGGTTATAGGTTGAAGGGTTGAGGGGTTGAAGGTTGAAGGTTGAGGAGTTAAAGGTTGAAGGTTGAGAGGTTGAAGGGTGCAGGTTGAGGGGTTGAAGGTTGAAGGTTGAAGGTTAACGGGTGGAAAGTTAAAGGTGCAGGGGTTAAATGTTGAATGCTGAAGGTTAACGGGTGGAAGGTTAAAGGTGCAGGGGTTAAATGTTGAATGTCGAAGGTTGAGAGGTTGAAGGTTAAAGGTTAAGTGGTTGAAGGTTGAAGGTTCAGGGACTGAATGTTGGGGAGTTGAAGGTTGAAGGTTGAGGGCTTGAAGGTTGTAGGTTGAGGTGTTTAAGGTTGGAGGTTTAGGAGTTGAAGGTTGAGGGGTTGAAGGTTGAAGGTTGAGAAGTTGAAGGTTGATGGCTGAGGGGTTGAAGGTTGAAGGTCGTGGGGTTGAAGATTGAAAGTTGAGGGACTGAAGATTGAAGGTTGACTGGTTGAAGGTTACAGGTTGAGCGGTAGAAGGTTGAAGGTTGAGGGTTTGAAAGTTAAAGGTGAAGGGGTTGAAGGTCGAAGGTTGAGGGATTAAAGATAGATGGTTGTGTGGTGGAAGGTTGAAAGTTGAGGGCTTGAAGGATAAAGGTAGAAGGTTGAGTGGTTAAAGGTTGAAGGTTAAGTGGTTGAAGATCAAAGGTTGAGGGGTTAAAGGTTGAAGGTTGAAGGAGTTGAAGGTTGAAGGTTGAGGGGTTGAAGGTTGGAGGTTGAACGTTGAAGGGTTGAAGGTTGCAGGTTGAGGGGTTGAAGGATGACGGTTGAGGGGTTGAAGGTTGAAGGTTGAAGGAGTTGAAGGTTGAAAGTTGAGGGGTTGAAAGTTAAAGGTTGAAGGTTGAAGGAGTTGAAGGTTGAAGGTTGAGGGGTTGATGGTTGAAGGTCGAAGGTTGAGGGGTTAAAGGTTGAAGGTTGAAGGAGTTGAACGTTGAAGGTTGAGGGGTTGAAGGTTGGAGGTTGAACGTTGAGGGGTTGAAGGTTGAAGGTTGAGGAGTTGAAGGTTGAAGGTTGAGGGGTTGAAGGTTGAAGGTTGAGGGGTTGAAGGTTGAAGGTTGAGGGGTTGAAGGTTAAAGGTTGATGGGTTGAAGGTTGAGGGGTTGAAGGTTGAAGTTAGAGGGGTTGAAGGTTGAAGGTTGAGGGCTTGAAAGTTGAAGGTTGGGAAGTTGAAGGTTGAAGGTTAAGGGGTTGAATATTGAGGGGTTGAAGGTTGAAGATTGAGGGGTTGAAGGTTGAAGGTTGAAGGTTGAAGATTGAGAGGTTGAAGGTTAAAGGTTAAGTGGTTGAAGGTTGAAGGTTGAGGAACTGAATGTTGGGGAGTTGAAGGTTGAAGGTTGAGGGCTTGAAGGTTGAAGGTTGAGGTGTTTAAGTTTGGAAGTTTAGGAGTTGAAGGTTGAGGGGTTGAAGGTTGAAGGTTGAGAAGTTGAAGGTTGATGGTTGAGGGGTTGTAGGTTGAAGGTTGTGGGGTTGAAGATTGAAAGTTGAGGGACTGAAGATTGAAGGTTGACTGGTTGATGGTTACAGGTTGAGGGGTAGAAGGTTGAAGGTTGAGGGTTTGAAAGTTAAAGGTTAAGGGGTTGAAGGTCGAAGTTTGAGGGGTTAAAGATAAATGGTTGGGTGGTTGAAGGTTGAAAGTTGAGGGCTTGAAGGATGAAGGTTGAAGGTCGAGTGGTTAAAGGTTGAAGGTTAAGGGGTTAAAGATCGAAGGTTGAGGGGTTAAAGGTTGAAGGTTGAAGGAGTTGAAAGTTGAAGGTTGAGGGGTTGCAGGTTGGAGGTTGAACGTTGAGGGGTTGAAGGTTGAAGGTTGAGGGGTTAAAGGATGAAGGTTGAGGGGTTGAAGGTTGAAGGTTGAAGGTTGAAGGATTTGAAGGTTGGAAGTTGAGGGGTTGAAGGTTAAAGGTTGATGGTTGAAGGAGTTGAAGGTTGAAGGTTGAGGGGTTGAAGGTTAAAGGTTGATGGGTTGAAGGTTGAGGGGTTGAAGGTTGAAGGTTGGGAAGTTGAAGGTTGAAGGTTAAGGGGTTGAATATTGAGGGGTTGAAGGTTGAAGACTGAGGGGTTGAAGGTTGAAGGTTGAAGGGTGAGAGGTTGAAGGTTAAAGGTTAAGTGGTTGAAGGTTGAAGGTTGAGGAACTGAATGTTGGGGAGTTGACGGTTGAAGGTTGAGGGCTTGAAGGTTGAAGGTTGAGGTGTTTAAGGTTGGAGGTTTAGGAGTTGAAGGTTGAGGGGTTGAAGGTTGAAGGTTGAGAAGTTGAAGGTTGATGGTTGAGGGGTTGAAGGTTGAAGGTTGTGGGGTTTCAGTTTCAGTTTCAGTTTCAGTTTCAGTTTCAGTTTCAGTTTCAGTTTCAGTTTCAGTTTCAGTTTCAGTTTCAGTTTCAGTTTCAGTTTCAGTTTCAGTTTCAGTTTCAGTTTCAGTTTCAGTTTCAGTTTCAGTTTCAGTTTCAGTTTCAGTTTCAGTTTCAGTTTCAGTTTCAGTTTCAGTTTCAGTTTCAGTTTTAGTTTCAGTTTCAGTTTCAGTTTCAGTTTCAGTTTCAGTTTCAGTTTCAGTTTCAGTCTCCGTTTCAGTTTCAGTTTCAGTTTCAGTTTCAGTTTCAGTTTCAGTTTCAGTTTCAGTTTCAGTTTCAGTTTCAGTTTCAGTTTCAGTTTCAGTTTCAGTTTCAGTTTCAGTTTCAGTTTCAGTTTCAGTTTCAGTTTCAGTTTCAATTTCAGTTTCAGTTTCAGTTTTAGTTTCAGTTTCAGTTTCAGTGTCAGTTTTAGTTTCAGTTTCAGTTTCAGTTTCAGTTTCAGTTTCAGTTTCAGTTTCAGTTTCAGTTTCGGTTTCAGTTTCAGTTTCAGTTTCAGTTTCAGTTTCAGTTTCTGTTTCAGTTTCAGGTTCAGTTTCAGTTTCAGTTACAGTTTCAGTTGAAACTGAAACTGAAACTGAAACTGTTCAGTTTCAGTTTCAGTTTCAGTTTCAGTTTCAGTTTCAGTTTCAGTTACAATTTCAATTACAATTACAATTACAATTACAATAACAATTACAAATACAATTACAATTACAATTACAATTATAATTACAATAACAATTACAATTACAATTACAATTCCAATTACCATTACAATTACAATTACAATTACAATTACAATAACAATTACAATTACAAGTACTATTACAATTACAATTATATAGTCTATATAGTCTATATAGTCTATATAGTCTATATAGTCTATATAGACTATATAAACTATATAGACTATATAGACTATATAGACTATATAGACTATATAGACTATATAGACTATATAGACTATATAGACTATATAGACTATATAGACTATATAGACTATATAGACTATATAGACTATATAGACTATATAGACTATATAGACTATATAGACTATATATACTATATAGACTATATAGACTATATAGACTATATAGACTATATAGACTATATAGACTATATAGACTATATAGACTATATAGACTATATAGACTATATAGACTATATAGACTATATAGACTATATAGACTATATAGACTATATAGACTATATAGACTATATAGACTATATAGACTATATAGACTATATAGACTATATAGACTATATAGACTATATAGACTATATAGACTATATAGACTATATAGACTATATAGACTATATAGACTATATAGACTATATAGACTATATAGACTATATAGACTATATAGACTATATAGACTATATAGACTATATAGACTATATAGAAGGTAATTGTATTTGTAATTGTAATTG
>CATVIB010000450.1:0-26000 GCA_958336395.1 Ctenicera cuprea
AGTATTCGCACTGGTCGTGATGCTTACTGTAGATCCAGAAAGTTTTTGAGGGATCATCCTGACATTTTGGTTATGAAGGCGGACAAGGGTGCAGTAACTGTTATAATGAATAAAGAAGATTACTTTAATAAAGTATATGACCTTGTCAATGACAATTCGGTTTATAAGAAACTGAAAAGGGATTGTACTTTTACTACGCAAAAAAAGACTAACGATCTTATAAAAACGTTGAAATCGAATGGTGCCTTGGATGATGTTACTGCCAAGAAACTTACTACGACTAATGCTGTGGCTTCGAAACTATATGGGTTGCCTAAAATACACAAAGCTGATGTGCCCTTGAGGCCTATTGTTTCGTCAGTGAATTCTCCCACTTACAGACTTGCTGGATTTATTGCGGGCATTTTGACCACTGCGTTTACTGGGAATACGAATTATAATGTCAAAGACTCTTTTTCTTTTGCTGAAGATTTCAATAATTTCCTTTTACCTGAAGGTTTTGTTTTAGTTTCGCTTGATGTTGTGTCCTTGTTCACTAACATTCCGTTAGACTTAGTCACTTTAATAATTACTGAAAAATGGGACCTCATTCAACCCTGTTGTAGTTTTACTAGAGAACAATTTTTAGATACTATTAACTTTATCTTCAATAATAGTTATTTTGTTTTTGATGACCATTTTTATCTTCAAATCACTGGGACACCTATGGGTTCGCCCCTCAGCCCTATTTTAGCTCAAATAACAATGGATTACTTGCTTGATCAGGTGATACCTTTATTATCGTTCAATTTACCCTTCATTAAAAAATATGTTGATGATTTAATTCTGTCAGTTCCGTTAGATCTAATAGAAACGACTAAAAATATCTTTAATAGTTTTAATAACCAAATCCAATTCACCATTGAAACTGAAACCAATAACAGTGTTCCTTTTTTAGACACTAAGATCATTCGTACTGAATCTAATCACTTAATGCTGGATTGGTACCAAAAACCCACTTCTTCAGGTCGTTACATTAATTTCTTTTCGCAACACCCTCTTAACCAAAAAATTAATATTGTTTCTGGGTTAAAAAATCGTATTTTAAAAATTTGTCACCCTACGTTGATACAAAATAATTTAAATAAATTGTCTGCTATTTTAATTAATAATGGTTATCCCAAAGTTCTTATTAGACGTTTGTTATTCAGTACACCCCGTCCGTTACCTGTGGTACAGCAACCTGCCTTGCCCATAACAGATTTCATTTACTTAAAACTTCCTTTTTTTGACACTTTAACCTTTAAGTTAATAGACGTACTGAAGAGTGATCACATCAGAATTGCCAAATATAATATAAAAACTATTAATAATTTATTTTCTAAAATTAAGAGCATAACTCCTGTGCTGATGAGGTCCAATGCTGTCTATTCGATTCCGTGCAAGGATTGTGATAAAATATATATTGGTCAAACCACCCAATGGTTAAAAGCGAGATTGACTCAGCATAGGAGTGATTGCAAAATTAATAAAAATTCTTGCGCTTTGGCTAATCACTCAAAAAATTTGAATCACCAACCTGATTTTGATAACTTAAAAATTTTAGACGAGGAGAAAAATTACAAAGGCAGACTTTTCTTGGAAATGTATAATATTGCTAAAGAACCCTTTAGCATGAATTTTAAAACTGACGTAGATCAACTTAGTGTTATTTATTCACATTTGTTATCGCTAGATTTTAGTAACATGTAATTATTGTTATTCTTATGTTTACCATAACTAGTGTAATTCAATTTTCTTAGATTTTGTGTACTTTTCCTTTTATCAAAGGTCAAATTTTCCCGCTTCTTTTTGCTTATGCAATGTTGGTAACAACTTTCTCACTTGTTGATAGTGAAAATTTTTATGGTTAGATTTTGTAATTTTTGTATTCTGTTATTTTAACCGTCATCTTTTTAACAGTTTAATAGTATTGTTGTTAATAATTTTCAACTTTTGTTGATACTAAGCTTGTGTGATGTTATTTTCGAGAATTTCACGGAAACTACCTGGTTTGTAAGTTCTTGTTTCTTGTTGCCTCATTTTTGTAGGTTAACTTGTGTTTTTTCTTATTGTAGATTGCTGTTGATAAAGGAATAAATTAATTCCGAAAGCTTTAGCTATATAAACAAAGGGTGTTTTAATTTATTACCCAAGGTCGAATTCCCCAATAACTTACTACTCTCTAACGTTGTACGACCAATACTTCCTCCTACTTTAACATTCCAGATGGGGTTTTATCAAGACATTTCCTCGATGTATGGCGAACATATCACAAGGAAATTGAAACAATGGGCATCTCTTACGTTGAAACTCTCGAATAAACTGAACCGAAGAATCTTCCTGCTACGTTGCAAATCGTCCAACGTATTACCGAACCACATCAAATATGGATCCAAGAACCTTTTAGGGCTTCTTACTACATTGGACAATAGAATAGGACACCAAATTCACAGATTTAATGACAGGTTAGGGAGTAGAGTACTTAATTATGAAATTCAAATAACGATTTCAGATATTAATAGATTAAATAAGTCAATCACATTTATTAAACAATCATTAGATAATATTTTACCTTTTTTTATTACACGTGAATTTGAACGTAGAACTCATATCTCATTCCAAAAAAAGTTTGCTAAAGTAAAAAAGATCAATTTAAATAAATTCAATAAATTACAGACATCTCAAAATAATGCTAAACTTTTTCATGATAATAGTAAATGGTTAAAAAACTTGACTGATGTGGACATTCCTTCAGAAGTCTTGAATTTTCTTTCACTAGGCCCTAAATTCAGTGTACCCATCTCTAATAAAGAAATACCCTGTGGCCGTTTGTTGGCGGACATCGAGACAATTTTAAGCAACCTTCCAAATAATAAAAGGGATATATTGAGAGCTCGTGTAACTAACATAATTACAAATTTTTTACAAACTCCCAGTATTCGCACTGGTCGTGATGCTTACTGTAGATCCAGAAAGTTTTTGAGGGATCATCCTGACATTTTGGTTATGAAGGCGGACAAGGGTGCAGTAACTGTTATAATGAATAAAGAAGATTACTTTAATAAAGTATATGACCTTGTCAATGACAATTCGGTTTATAAGAAACTGAAAAGGGATTGTACTTTTACTACGCAAAAAAAGACTAACGATCTTATAAAAACGTTGAAATCGAATGGTGCCTTGGATGATGTTACTGCCAAGAAACTTACTACGACTAATGCTGTGGCTTCGAAACTATATGGGTTGCCTAAAATACACAAAGCTGATGTGCCCTTGAGGCCTATTGTTTCGTCAGTGAATTCTCCCACTTACAGACTTGCTGGATTTATTGCGGGCATTTTGACCACTGCGTTTACTGGGAATACGAATTATAATGTCAAAGACTCTTTTTCTTTTGCTGAAGATTTCAATAATTTCCTTTTACCTGAAGGTTTTGTTTTAGTTTCGCTTGATGTTGTGTCCTTGTTCACTAACATTCCGTTAGACTTAGTCACTTTAATAATTACTGAAAAATGGGACCTCATTCAACCCTGTTGTAGTTTTACTAGAGAACAATTTTTAGATACTATTAACTTTATCTTCAATAATAGTTATTTTGTTTTTGATGACCATTTTTATCTTCAAATCACTGGGACACCTATGGGTTCGCCCCTCAGCCCTATTTTAGCTCAAATAACAATGGATTACTTGCTTGATCAGGTGATACCTTTATTATCGTTCAATTTACCCTTCATTAAAAAATATGTTGATGATTTAATTCTGTCAGTTCCGTTAGATCTAATAGAAACGACTAAAAATATCTTTAATAGTTTTAATAACCAAATCCAATTCACCATTGAAACTGAAACCAATAACAGTGTTCCTTTTTTAGACACTAAGATCATTCGTACTGAATCTAATCACTTAATGCTGGATTGGTACCAAAAACCCACTTCTTCAGGTCGTTACATTAATTTCTTTTCGCAACACCCTCTTAACCAAAAAATTAATATTGTTTCTGGGTTAAAAAATCGTATTTTAAAAATTTGTCACCCTACGTTGATACAAAATAATTTAAATAAATTGTCTGCTATTTTAATTAATAATGGTTATCCCAAAGTTCTTATTAGACGTTTGTTATTCAGTACACCCCGTCCGTTACCTGTGGTACAGCAACCTGCCTTGCCCATAACAGATTTCATTTACTTAAAACTTCCTTTTTTTGACACTTTAACCTTTAAGTTAATAGACGTACTGAAGAGTGATCACATCAGAATTGCCAAATATAATATAAAAACTATTAATAATTTATTTTCTAAAATTAAGAGCATAACTCCTGTGCTGATGAGGTCCAATGCTGTCTATTCGATTCCGTGCAAGGATTGTGATAAAATATATATTGGTCAAACCACCCAATGGTTAAAAGCGAGATTGACTCAGCATAGGAGTGATTGCAAAATTAATAAAAATTCTTGCGCTTTGGCTAATCACTCAAAAAATTTGAATCACCAACCTGATTTTGATAACTTAAAAATTTTAGACGAGGAGAAAAATTACAAAGGCAGACTTTTCTTGGAAATGTATAATATTGCTAAAGAACCCTTTAGCATGAATTTTAAAACTGACGTAGATCAACTTAGTGTTATTTATTCACATTTGTTATCGCTAGATTTTAGTAACATGTAATTATTGTTATTCTTATGTTTACCATAACTAGTGTAATTCAATTTTCTTAGATTTTGTGTACTTTTCCTTTTATCAAAGGTCAAATTTTCCCGCTTCTTTTTGCTTATGCAATGTTGGTAACAACTTTCTCACTTGTTGATAGTGAAAATTTTTATGGTTAGATTTTGTAATTTTTGTATTCTGTTATTTTAACCGTCATCTTTTTAACAGTTTAATAGTATTGTTGTTAATAATTTTCAACTTTTGTTGATACTAAGCTTGTGTGATGTTATTTTCGAGAATTTCACGGAAACTACCTGGTTTGTAAGTTCTTGTTTCTTGTTGCCTCATTTTTGTAGGTTAACTTGTGTTTTTTCTTATTGTAGATTGCTGTTGATAAAGGAATAAATTAATTCCGAAAGCTTTAGCTATATAAACAAAGGGTGTTTTAATTTATTACCCAAGGTCGAATTCCCCAATAACTTACTACTCTCTAACGTTGTACGACCAATACTTCCTCCTACTTTAACATTCCAGATGGGGTTTTATCAAGACATTTCCTCGATGTATGGCGAACATATCACAAGGAAATTGAAACAATGGGCATCTCTTACGTTGAAACTCTCGAATAAACTGAACCGAAGAATCTTCCTGCTACGTTGCAAATCGTCCAACGTATTACCGAACCACATCAAATATGGATCCAAGAACCTTTTAGGGCTTCTTACTACATTGGACAATAGAATAGGACACCAAATTCACAGATTTAATGACAGGTTAGGGAGTAGAGTACTTAATTATGAAATTCAAATAACGATTTCAGATATTAATAGATTAAATAAGTCAATCACATTTATTAAACAATCATTAGATAATATTTTACCTTTTTTTATTACACGTGAATTTGAACGTAGAACTCATATCTCATTCCAAAAAAAGTTTGCTAAAGTAAAAAAGATCAATTTAAATAAATTCAATAAATTACAGACATCTCAAAATAATGCTAAACTTTTTCATGATAATAGTAAATGGTTAAAAAACTTGACTGATGTGGACATTCCTTCAGAAGTCTTGAATTTTCTTTCACTAGGCCCTAAATTCAGTGTACCCATCTCTAATAAAGAAATACCCTGTGGCCGTTTGTTGGCGGACATCGAGACAATTTTAAGCAACCTTCCAAATAATAAAAGGGATATATTGAGAGCTCGTGTAACTAACATAATTACAAATTTTTTACAAACTCCCAGTATTCGCACTGGTCGTGATGCTTACTGTAGATCCAGAAAGTTTTTGAGGGATCATCCTGACATTTTGGTTATGAAGGCGGACAAGGGTGCAGTAACTGTTATAATGAATAAAGAAGATTACTTTAATAAAGTATATGACCTTGTCAATGACAATTCGGTTTATAAGAAACTGAAAAGGGATTGTACTTTTACTACGCAAAAAAAGACTAACGATCTTATAAAAACGTTGAAATCGAATGGTGCCTTGGATGATGTTACTGCCAAGAAACTTACTACGACTAATGCTGTGGCTTCGAAACTATATGGGTTGCCTAAAATACACAAAGCTGATGTGCCCTTGAGGCCTATTGTTTCGTCAGTGAATTCTCCCACTTACAGACTTGCTGGATTTATTGCGGGCATTTTGACCACTGCGTTTACTGGGAATACGAATTATAATGTCAAAGACTCTTTTTCTTTTGCTGAAGATTTCAATAATTTCCTTTTACCTGAAGGTTTTGTTTTAGTTTCGCTTGATGTTGTGTCCTTGTTCACTAACATTCCGTTAGACTTAGTCACTTTAATAATTACTGAAAAATGGGACCTCATTCAACCCTGTTGTAGTTTTACTAGAGAACAATTTTTAGATACTATTAACTTTATCTTCAATAATAGTTATTTTGTTTTTGATGACCATTTTTATCTTCAAATCACTGGGACACCTATGGGTTCGCCCCTCAGCCCTATTTTAGCTCAAATAACAATGGATTACTTGCTTGATCAGGTGATACCTTTATTATCGTTCAATTTACCCTTCATTAAAAAATATGTTGATGATTTAATTCTGTCAGTTCCGTTAGATCTAATAGAAACGACTAAAAATATCTTTAATAGTTTTAATAACCAAATCCAATTCACCATTGAAACTGAAACCAATAACAGTGTTCCTTTTTTAGACACTAAGATCATTCGTACTGAATCTAATCACTTAATGCTGGATTGGTACCAAAAACCCACTTCTTCAGGTCGTTACATTAATTTCTTTTCGCAACACCCTCTTAACCAAAAAATTAATATTGTTTCTGGGTTAAAAAATCGTATTTTAAAAATTTGTCACCCTACGTTGATACAAAATAATTTAAATAAATTGTCTGCTATTTTAATTAATAATGGTTATCCCAAAGTTCTTATTAGACGTTTGTTATTCAGTACACCCCGTCCGTTACCTGTGGTACAGCAACCTGCCTTGCCCATAACAGATTTCATTTACTTAAAACTTCCTTTTTTTGACACTTTAACCTTTAAGTTAATAGACGTACTGAAGAGTGATCACATCAGAATTGCCAAATATAATATAAAAACTATTAATAATTTATTTTCTAAAATTAAGAGCATAACTCCTGTGCTGATGAGGTCCAATGCTGTCTATTCGATTCCGTGCAAGGATTGTGATAAAATATATATTGGTCAAACCACCCAATGGTTAAAAGCGAGATTGACTCAGCATAGGAGTGATTGCAAAATTAATAAAAATTCTTGCGCTTTGGCTAATCACTCAAAAAATTTGAATCACCAACCTGATTTTGATAACTTAAAAATTTTAGACGAGGAGAAAAATTACAAAGGCAGACTTTTCTTGGAAATGTATAATATTGCTAAAGAACCCTTTAGCATGAATTTTAAAACTGACGTAGATCAACTTAGTGTTATTTATTCACATTTGTTATCGCTAGATTTTAGTAACATGTAATTATTGTTATTCTTATGTTTACCATAACTAGTGTAATTCAATTTTCTTAGATTTTGTGTACTTTTCCTTTTATCAAAGGTCAAATTTTCCCGCTTCTTTTTGCTTATGCAATGTTGGTAACAACTTTCTCACTTGTTGATAGTGAAAATTTTTATGGTTAGATTTTGTAATTTTTGTATTCTGTTATTTTAACCGTCATCTTTTTAACAGTTTAATAGTATTGTTGTTAATAATTTTCAACTTTTGTTGATACTAAGCTTGTGTGATGTTATTTTCGAGAATTTCACGGAAACTACCTGGTTTGTAAGTTCTTGTTTCTTGTTGCCTCATTTTTGTAGGTTAACTTGTGTTTTTTCTTATTGTAGATTGCTGTTGATAAAGGAATAAATTAATTCCGAAAGCTTTAGCTATATAAACAAAGGGTGTTTTAATTTATTACCCAAGGTCGAATTCCCCAATAACTTACTACTCTCTAACGTTGTACGACCAATACTTCCTCCTACTTTAACATTCCAGATGGGGTTTTATCAAGACATTTCCTCGATGTATGGCGAACATATCACAAGGAAATTGAAACAATGGGCATCTCTTACGTTGAAACTCTCGAATAAACTGAACCGAAGAATCTTCCTGCTACGTTGCAAATCGTCCAACGTATTACCGAACCACATCAAATATGGATCCAAGAACCTTTTAGGGCTTCTTACTACATTGGACAATAGAATAGGACACCAAATTCACAGATTTAATGACAGGTTAGGGAGTAGAGTACTTAATTATGAAATTCAAATAACGATTTCAGATATTAATAGATTAAATAAGTCAATCACATTTATTAAACAATCATTAGATAATATTTTACCTTTTTTTATTACACGTGAATTTGAACGTAGAACTCATATCTCATTCCAAAAAAAGTTTGCTAAAGTAAAAAAGATCAATTTAAATAAATTCAATAAATTACAGACATCTCAAAATAATGCTAAACTTTTTCATGATAATAGTAAATGGTTAAAAAACTTGACTGATGTGGACATTCCTTCAGAAGTCTTGAATTTTCTTTCACTAGGCCCTAAATTCAGTGTACCCATCTCTAATAAAGAAATACCCTGTGGCCGTTTGTTGGCGGACATCGAGACAATTTTAAGCAACCTTCCAAATAATAAAAGGGATATATTGAGAGCTCGTGTAACTAACATAATTACAAATTTTTTACAAACTCCCAGTATTCGCACTGGTCGTGATGCTTACTGTAGATCCAGAAAGTTTTTGAGGGATCATCCTGACATTTTGGTTATGAAGGCGGACAAGGGTGCAGTAACTGTTATAATGAATAAAGAAGATTACTTTAATAAAGTATATGACCTTGTCAATGACAATTCGGTTTATAAGAAACTGAAAAGGGATTGTACTTTTACTACGCAAAAAAAGACTAACGATCTTATAAAAACGTTGAAATCGAATGGTGCCTTGGATGATGTTACTGCCAAGAAACTTACTACGACTAATGCTGTGGCTTCGAAACTATATGGGTTGCCTAAAATACACAAAGCTGATGTGCCCTTGAGGCCTATTGTTTCGTCAGTGAATTCTCCCACTTACAGACTTGCTGGATTTATTGCGGGCATTTTGACCACTGCGTTTACTGGGAATACGAATTATAATGTCAAAGACTCTTTTTCTTTTGCTGAAGATTTCAATAATTTCCTTTTACCTGAAGGTTTTGTTTTAGTTTCGCTTGATGTTGTGTCCTTGTTCACTAACATTCCGTTAGACTTAGTCACTTTAATAATTACTGAAAAATGGGACCTCATTCAACCCTGTTGTAGTTTTACTAGAGAACAATTTTTAGATACTATTAACTTTATCTTCAATAATAGTTATTTTGTTTTTGATGACCATTTTTATCTTCAAATCACTGGGACACCTATGGGTTCGCCCCTCAGCCCTATTTTAGCTCAAATAACAATGGATTACTTGCTTGATCAGGTGATACCTTTATTATCGTTCAATTTACCCTTCATTAAAAAATATGTTGATGATTTAATTCTGTCAGTTCCGTTAGATCTAATAGAAACGACTAAAAATATCTTTAATAGTTTTAATAACCAAATCCAATTCACCATTGAAACTGAAACCAATAACAGTGTTCCTTTTTTAGACACTAAGATCATTCGTACTGAATCTAATCACTTAATGCTGGATTGGTACCAAAAACCCACTTCTTCAGGTCGTTACATTAATTTCTTTTCGCAACACCCTCTTAACCAAAAAATTAATATTGTTTCTGGGTTAAAAAATCGTATTTTAAAAATTTGTCACCCTACGTTGATACAAAATAATTTAAATAAATTGTCTGCTATTTTAATTAATAATGGTTATCCCAAAGTTCTTATTAGACGTTTGTTATTCAGTACACCCCGTCCGTTACCTGTGGTACAGCAACCTGCCTTGCCCATAACAGATTTCATTTACTTAAAACTTCCTTTTTTTGACACTTTAACCTTTAAGTTAATAGACGTACTGAAGAGTGATCACATCAGAATTGCCAAATATAATATAAAAACTATTAATAATTTATTTTCTAAAATTAAGAGCATAACTCCTGTGCTGATGAGGTCCAATGCTGTCTATTCGATTCCGTGCAAGGATTGTGATAAAATATATATTGGTCAAACCACCCAATGGTTAAAAGCGAGATTGACTCAGCATAGGAGTGATTGCAAAATTAATAAAAATTCTTGCGCTTTGGCTAATCACTCAAAAAATTTGAATCACCAACCTGATTTTGATAACTTAAAAATTTTAGACGAGGAGAAAAATTACAAAGGCAGACTTTTCTTGGAAATGTATAATATTGCTAAAGAACCCTTTAGCATGAATTTTAAAACTGACGTAGATCAACTTAGTGTTATTTATTCACATTTGTTATCGCTAGATTTTAGTAACATGTAATTATTGTTATTCTTATGTTTACCATAACTAGTGTAATTCAATTTTCTTAGATTTTGTGTACTTTTCCTTTTATCAAAGGTCAAATTTTCCCGCTTCTTTTTGCTTATGCAATGTTGGTAACAACTTTCTCACTTGTTGATAGTGAAAATTTTTATGGTTAGATTTTGTAATTTTTGTATTCTGTTATTTTAACCGTCATCTTTTTAACAGTTTAATAGTATTGTTGTTAATAATTTTCAACTTTTGTTGATACTAAGCTTGTGTGATGTTATTTTCGAGAATTTCACGGAAACTACCTGGTTTGTAAGTTCTTGTTTCTTGTTGCCTCATTTTTGTAGGTTAACTTGTGTTTTTTCTTATTGTAGATTGCTGTTGATAAAGGAATAAATTAATTCCGAAAGCTTTAGCTATATAAACAAAGGGTGTTTTAATTTATTACCCAAGGTCGAATTCCCCAATAACTTACTACTCTCTATATATATATATATATATATATATATATATATATATATATATATATATATATATATATATATATGAATTTTGGAAATTCATACTACTTTTAAATTTTTGAATAAAATTAATTGCTAAAAAGCCCCACGTTGGTATGATCATAAATTATGCTGTGTATCTGGGTATTTGAAAATATCCAGACATTTTCATAATTTTTAAAATAATTATTTAATTTAAAGTTTTTAATAGAAAAATAAATATAAATAGCCCCACGTTGGGCGCCATAAATTATGCTGTGTAATATGAATTTTAAAAATTCATAATTCCTTTTATAAAATTTGAAAAGCCCCACGTTGGTTAGCGTTATAAATTATGCTGTGTAATAGGATAATTTAAAATTCTTATTACAATTTAAATTCTTAAATAAAATTAAATAGCCCCACGTTGGGATAGTCATAAATTATGCTGTGTAATATGAATTTTACAATTTCTTTTTATAAATTTTTTTTAAAAATTCCAAACATAAAAAAAAATGTTAAATTTTGTAAACTTTGAATTATTATTTATTTTGGACCCACTTTTGCTAGCTCAGTAATACAATTAATATAATCAAATGCTGTGTGTTTTAATTTAGTTTTAAGCATTTCTATAAAAAAATAAATTTCAAATAAATTTATAAGCATGGAATTTATTTTCCAAAGCATGAGACCCTTACTAAATTCATAATATTTAAATACTTGATTGAAATAAATTCATTATTTATTTTAAATAATCTCAGGGATAAATTTAATTTCTTGCACATGACGCAGCTTCACTATTTTCGAAAGGGTTATTTGAAACATGGACATGAAAGTTTCCAGAATACCACCTACTAAATTTATACATAAACACCTCACCATAAATTAAAATTGAAAACAATTTTATACATCTTAAAATAAATAAAACAAAGTTCTTTATTCAATGAGATCTAAAATTATTAACTTAGCTTTTGACGACATTCTTCTCTGGAGCTCGGGATAGTTGATGTCTGCATTTTTTTAACATCCAAATCTAATGCGCATTTCTCTGGAGTATTTTGGACCCAACCAACTGTTGTAACTTGTGTTCATTTCTCGTGTGCATTCCAACCAACGACGACACGTGCTGTTTTTAAAATTGTATTTTCTATTTAAAACACTGGTAAGTTCATATTCTTCTTTCCTTAATATTTTTTTTTTTATTGATATATTATTTATAATCACTGTTTGTTGTTTCAAAATCAGTTTTTCTTTATTTTCTGTTAAATTTTAATATTTGGAATATTTTGTTTAATTTTATAATAATTAATTATTTTCACTTTTAATCACTAATTAAATAAACTTTTTTTTATCTTTTAGCGTAGATATAAAACCACGAAGAATATCATCTGATTCGGAGAGACGCTGATTCTAAATTTATACTGACGCCACAAATATTTCTCAGGTAATGACGCTTCCAATTCACCTTATTTCAAATCGCTGATAACTTTTTAATTATACGGTAAATCTTACTTCTTTTTCTTTAAATAATAAAACACATTATTGTAATTAATTTGGTATACTTTTAATAATTTTAATTAACCATTTTAACACTAATTATGTACATTTATCGAGAGCAATTAACAACGTCCCCCACGCTAACAAATTTCTTACCGGAAGCTCCTTGAAAAATCTGTCTGATAGCCTCGTACCCTCAGACAAATTTTACAAATTATACAATTATAACCCTTAAGTATACTTTACATAACAATAAACCGGAAACAAATATAATTCCATTGTTTTACAAATTTTAATCTCGACACCAGCGACCATATTTCTCAATAATTTCCAAATTTCACCCCTAATCACCTGTTACATAAATGTCATATTCCAAATCAACGGTAATATATCAAAATCAAATATGATAAAAAACTGGCAATCCCCAGCACTATCTATTCCATACCAATGTGTAATTACACGGTAATCTCACTCATGAAAATTTTCCACTTATATTATAATTAAATACAATTTTTCATTTTAAATGACACCCAATATAATCTAATGACTTTATCATTAGATTTTACAATTTGTAATTATACAATAAACACATTTTTACATATAAGTCCACCTCAATAATTTCTATGAACTCCTTGATTTTATCTAAATTAGGTCACTGACTTCTACCCCATATAAGTATTAAATAAAATAAAAACTGTCTGGCTAAATTATCACCTTGACCTATTTATGCAACAATTACATTTATATTTAAAAATTAATATTATAATGTTTTTCAAAATCAATACATTTCTAATAGAATTCTTAACTCCTATTTAACATAATGACACTCTTTTAACACAAATAACATCTTAAATAAGGATTTCTTTTTTAAGATTATACACAGTTCGACTCATATTTTTACATAAACGATTTTTATTGGCAAATAACTTACTTCAAGTTAAATTATGCATAGTTTACGTCAATATTAAATTACCTTAGCATATTTTATATATGCTATACTTTTTCATAATCAAGTTTTACTAATATAAACAATTCTATTCTAGGAATAGTATCCTGGAAAAATTTCAATGCCACTTCAAATGCATTTAATTATTAAGAAATACAAGAAATCAAGATTACCACTGCATTACCATCGATATAATTAAACTTCAATGAATTACAAGACCACGAAGAAAATCTCATACCTCAACAAAATCTCATACTTTTTTTAGTAATAAAAAAAAATAGTAATAATTTTTAATTTTAAGTTTATAAATAAATTTTTGAATTAGAACACACAGCATAAATCCCCCTTTAATTTTTCAAAATTTGAAAACCCCTAATAATAATGATGGCAAATTTTGCAAAAATTAACAAAAAAATTACTCTCCCCCTTCTAACAATTTCAGTCAAAATTAATATTTTATCTGCTGATCCTGGAGTAAATTTCCGATAATAATTTAAAATCCCCAAAAATCCTCGTAACATTCTTAACTAAAAAATATCCCCCTCTAACTCCTATCCTGCCTTTATCTAAAAATTCTTTCATTTTCACCCTCTTCTTAATTTTAAATTGCGCAGGCTCTTTCATGTAATTTATAAATTTCATCTTGACCTTCTTTTTATTTTCAAAGGTTTCCGAATATTTTCCATATTTATTTAATTTCATTTTAACTTTCTTCTTGTATTTTACTTTCGCAGGATCCTTCTTGTTGTTTACAAATTTTAATTTAATTTTCACTTTATGTTTAAAATGTTCTGGCCACTTTTTATTATTTAACCACTTTAATTTAACTTTTACTTTATTTTTAAAAATCTCAGGATACATTTTATCATTTAATAATTTTAATTTAACTTTAGTCTTATGTTTAAAATTCTCCAAATACTTTGTATTCATTAAAAATTTCATTTTAAATTTCGTATTATTTTTAATACTCTTCAAGTACTTTATATTATTTAAAATTTTCATTTTGGTCTTCTTTTTATTTATCCTTGATTCCAAAAACTTTGTATTATTTAAATATTTCATTTTAGTAATTATTTTATTTATCACTGACATCGGATAATTTTTATAATTTGTAAATTTTAATTTTACTTTTGGCTGATTTTCCAATAACATTAAATAAATTTTGTATTTTGAAATTTTTGTTTTAATTTTCTGACTTTTAAAATAAATTTGATTTTTCTTTCCACTTTCGATCAACGAATAAATTTTATTTTCTGAAAGTTCTTCTTTCGGGAAATCTTGATGATTAAATTTTTCTACTTTATCCCCCTCTAGATAAATTAGGGTTTCACACTCCTTTCCTTTTTCATTAATAATTGAGGATGATTCTGGACACTTTTTAAACTTTAAACACAATTCCTTGATTTCGGGTAATTCTTCTTTCATTTCATTAATTTTAAAAATATTATTTCTTTCTTTATTTAACAATGGAAATTTGATGTTTTTATAAATCAGACAATCTTCTTCTATAATCATTTTATGATATTCTAAAAAATCGCTTCCAAGCACCATGTCGACCGTCATGTCCGGAACAATTAATAGTTTTGCAGATACTTCTACTTCATTGATACTTAAATCACAATCCAACCTTTCCTCAATACGACCAAACTTCATTTTATTTTCATCTATTAGATTAAACCCCCCAAATATTACAATATTATTCTCCAATAATTCATAATTATTAACGACTACGTCTTCACTTATAAGTGATAAATCAACCCCCATATCTATAATAGTAACAAATTCAATATTATTCAATCTAAGTCGTATTGATGGTAAATTCATTAAATCATTCTTTTCTGTATTATTCCATTTTTTTTCTGCTTCAACATTTAATTCTTTATTTACTTCTTTATTTATCTCCACATGATCTGTCTCAACTTGTTGTTCTAATTCTTTACTTATTTCTTCCACATTTCCATGATTGCTGTAATTTACTTCTATTTTATTTATTTCTTCCCTATTCTCTTTCATTTCCCTCTTCATTTCTTCACTACTCTCCTCAAATTTTTTATTCATTTCTTCCCTACTCTCTTCAATTTTTTTATTAATATTTTTCATTTCCTCCCTACTCTCTTCAAATTTCTTATTTGTATTTTCATTTATTTCCAACATCATTTTCCTCATCATTTCTGCTAAATCTGTATTTTCTTCCTTCTTACTAGTCTTACTTGTGCTTGCAGCACCTTCTTCTTCTTCCTTCTCAACATCTTGTTCTTCTATTTTCTTTTCTGTGTCCATTTTTGATTTCTTACTCCTACTCCTCTTTTTCTTTTTAACTACTTGGAATTCTTCTCCTTTTTTACTTAAATCGCTGTTATCCCAGTATGCTTTCATTTACCCCACATAAATTATATTATAACCCCAATTATTTTTAATTAAACATCAACTTTAATTATAAAAAAAATTAACCCTTTAATTGTACATAAATAACCCAATCGAGCCCCACGTTGCCTGGCGACATAAATTATGCTGTGAATTATGAATTATAAAAATTCATAATTAATTTAAAGTTTTGAATATAAATAAATATAAAATGCCCCACGTTGGGCGCCATAAATTATGCTGTGGAATATGAATTATAAAAATTCATAATTCCTTTTATAAAATTTGAAAAGCCCCACGTTGGTTAGCGTTATAAATTATGCTGTGTAATATGAATTTTGGAAATTCATACTACTTTTAAATTTTTGAATAAAATTAATTGCTAAAAAGCCCCACGTTGGTATGATCATAAATTATGCTGTGTATCTGGGTATTTGAAAATATCCAGACATTTTCATAATTTTTAAAATAATTATTTAATTTAAAGTTTTTAATAGAAAAATAAATATAAATAGCCCCACGTTGGGCGCCATAAATTATGCTGTGTAATATGAATTTTAAAAATTCATAATTCCTTTTATAAAATTTGAAAAGCCCCACGTTGGTTAGCGTTATAAATTATGCTGTGTAATAGGATAATTTAAAATTCTTATTACAATTTAAATTCTTAAATAAAATTAAATAGCCCCACGTTGGGATAGTCATAAATTATGCTGTGTAATATGAATTTTACAATTTCTTTTTATAAATTTTTTTTAAAAATTCCAAACATAAAAAAAAATGTTAAATTTTGTAAACTTTGAATTATTATTTATTTTGGACCCACTTTTGCTAGCTCAGTAATACAATTAATATAATCAAATGCTGTGTGTTTTAATTTAGTTTTAAGCATTTCTATAAAAAAATAAATTTCAAATAAATTTATAAGCATGGAATTTATTTTCCAAAGCATGAGACCCTTACTAAATTCATAATATTTAAATACTTGATTGAAATAAATTCATTATTTATTTTAAATAATCTCAGGGATAAATTTAATTTCTTGCACATGACGCAGCTTCACTATTTTCGAAAGGGTTATTTGAAACATGGACATGAAAGTTTCCAGAATACCACCTACTAAATTTATACATAAACACCTCACCATAAATTAAAATTGAAAACAATTTTATACATCTTAAAATAAATAAAACAAAGTTCTTTATTCAATGACATCTAAAATTATTAACTTAGCTTTTGACGACATTCTTCTCTGGAGCTCGGGATAGTTGATGTCTGCATTTTTTTAACATCCAAATCTAATGCGCATTTCTCTGGAGTATTTTGGACCCAACCAACTGTTGTAACTTGTGTTCATTTCTCGTGTGCATTCCAACCAACGACGACACGTGCTGTTTTTAAAATTGTATTTTCTATTTAAAACACTGGTAAGTTCATATTCTTCTTTCCTTAATATTTTTTTTTTTATTGATATATTATTTATAATCACTGTTTGTTGTTTCAAAATCAGTTTTTCTTTATTTTCTGTTAAATTTTAATATTTGGAATATTTTGTTTAATTTTATAATAATTAATTATTTTCACTTTTAATCACTAATTAAATAAACTTTTTTTTATCTTTTAGCGTAGATATAAAACCACGAAGAATATCATCTGATTCGGAGAGACGCTGATTCTAAATTTATACTGACGCCACAAATATTTCTCAGGTAATGACGCTTCCAATTCACCTTATTTCAAATCGCTGATAACTTTTTAATTATACGGTAAATCTTACTTCTTTTTCTTTAAATAATAAAACACATTATTGTAATTAATTTGGTATACTTTTAATAATTTTAATTAACCATTTTAACACTAATTATGTACATTTATCGAGAGCAATTAACAACGTCCCCCACGCTAACAAATTTCTTACCGGAAGCTCCTTGAAAAATCTGTCTGATAGCCTCGTACCCTCAGACAAATTTTACAAATTATACAATTATAACCCTTAAGTATACTTTACATAACAATAAACCGGAAACAAATATAATTCCATTGTTTTACAAATTTTAATCTCGACACCAGCGACCATATTTCTCAATAATTTCCAAATTTCACCCCTAATCACCTGTTACATAAATGTCATATTCCAAATCAACGGTAATATATCAAAATCAAATATGATAAAAAACTGGCAATCCCCAGCACTATCTATTCCATACCAATGTGTAATTACACGGTAATCTCACTCATGAAAATTTTCCACTTATATTATAATTAAATACAATTTTTCATTTTAAATGACACCCAATATAATCTAATGACTTTATCATTAGATTTTACAATTTGTAATTATACAATAAACACATTTTTACATATAAGTCCACCTCAATAATTTCTATGAACTCCTTGATTTTATCTAAATTAGGTCACTGACTTCTACCCCATATAAGTATTAAATAAAATAAAAACTGTCTGGCTAAATTATCACCTTGACCTATTTATGCAACAATTACATTTATATTTAAAAATTAATATTATAATGTTTTTCAAAATCAATACATTTCTAATAGAATTCTTAACTCCTATTTAACATAATGACACTCTTTTAACACAAATAACATCTTAAATAAGGATTTCTTTTTTAAGATTATACACAGTTCGACTCATATTTTTACATAAACGATTTTTATTGGCAAATAACTTACTTCAAGTTAAATTATGCATAGTTTACGTCAATATTAAATTACCTTAGCATATTTTATATATGCTATACTTTTTCATAATCAAGTTTTACTAATATAAACAATTCTATTCTAGGAATAGTATCCTGGAAAAATTTCAATGCCACTTCAAATGCATTTAATTATTAAGAAATACAAGAAATCAAGATTACCACTGCATTACCATCGATATAATTAAACTTCAATGAATTACAAGACCACGAAGAAAATCTCATACCTCAACAAAATCTCATACTTTTTTTAGTAATAAAAAAAAATAGTAATAATTTTTAATTTTAAGTTTATAAATAAATTTTTGAATTAGAACACACAGCAATATATATATATATATATATATATATATATATATATATATATATATATATATATATATATATATATATATATATATATACGTTTTTTAAACAAGTCGAGATCCTTTTATTTTATGGACAACCCGAGATCCACTTGAAGGAATCAGTATTTTAGAAAAATTATTTGAAGAAAAGCTTTAAAAATGCATTCTTAACAAAGGCATCAAAAGAGGGGTAACAAATTTTTCGTTTTGCATATACATACAATATTCCTAACAAGTAGAGATCTTTTATAAAAGGTGGTAAGATGAGATCCTTAGGTTGTATATAGGTAACATTTAGTACAGATGAGATCCGCCGATGTTGCCAAGCCTCCTACAATAGATATTATTGTTTTATGCATGACGTGGAAAATCTGACACCAGAAAGTGGACACTTGTATTAATTTTATTTTTAATGTGATTTTCTCATTGTAAAATATTTATTTAGATTAGTTTATAACATTCTACTTATGCAATATACTGAGTGTTATTACTTAAATTTCTGATTTAAAAAACACCCATTCGATTATTTTGTCAGATTGATGGCATGGTAACAGGTAATTTTATTTCATCGTAAAGTGCACTGTAAATAATGTGCATCATTTTGAAACAGAAAAAGAACACTGAGACTAAAAACAGACTTATATTGATAATTACGCACAATTTCAAGAATTTAAAAGGAATTATATTGATAGTATCGATTAGAAGACTAAAAAAATTCATCAGGTTGGTATTTTTCATGGTAATAGTCCTAAGGAAGTGTAGTATTACTACGTACAAGAAGATTTTAAAAATTAAAAAAATTCTCTAAAACGTTTTTTAAACTGCGTGGGCTTGTAAAGCTAAGGATGAGCTACAATTTATTTGTTTTGAAAATCGAAAATGGCCCTTTATTTATTAAACGGGAAATGATAAGTAACTTCTGCTTGAGCAAAATAATTACTCATCATGACTAGTAGAACCAAAATATTGTGTTAGTTTTTAGAAAATTTTCTATTTGGTGGGGATACTGTACAAAAAGTAAATTCCACATTTTAGAAACTTTCAAAATAATATTTCTCGAAAACTGGCCATTCAATTTTTTTAAAACCTTTTAGTCTTATAGAGCCGAACATGAGCTACAATTATGTTTTTGTTTTGCTGAATGCCATAATTATTCCACTGTGACATTCTCTATGAAATTTTGAAAATCTAAAATTGATACCTCTTTATTTAAATAAATATAAATGAGCAACTGTGAGAAAATTCAAATAAAGAAAATTCAAAACCCTTTAGTTCTCAAAAGAACTTTTGTACTCTAAATGTACATTTCGACTGCTAAGCAGCCATCATCAGTAGAAAAAAACCTTAGAGTTGCTTAAATGTGAATATGATTTTTTGTGAAAAAAATAATTCGAAGTAAAAAAATAAGATACATAATATGTGTATGTCAAACATTACATTACTCTTGTTATTAAATCATTTGAACAAAGACACATTATTACTATACATTATTAGTTTTTGCATGTAACCAGCTACTTTCATTTTCATTGCATGAAAAGAAAACAGTTTAAATTAAAAAATCGATTTAAATCCAATAAATCCAACTTTAATGAGATAAATCGGTTTATTTGCACCCTGTACTAAATAACCATGTAATTCTAAATAACTATTTAATTATTGTATAATTATGAACACAAAAACGGTATGGTATTTAAGAAATAGATAATCCTTCCAAATGTATACGTTAAAAACAGTAACTAGGCTCATGTAATTCCCGTGCAAAATTTCTCGAGTTCAGACATTATTCCCCTTCTACCGATGCGTTTAGCAAATTCTCTGACAGCAGTATTTATATCTATTTGCGCCACCTCTTGCTGGATTCCGTTTTGTAGATCTTTTACATTGTTTGGCCTTCGAGTGTAGATTTTGTACTCCGGGTATCACGATAGAAAGAAGTCTAAAAGTGTCAAATTGGGAGATCGAGCTGGCCAGTCGATTGCTCCTCCTGGACTAGCCAGCTCGATCTACCGATATTTTATTCTTGTATTATTTTTATATTTCTTTGTTCAAATATTCACCTAGATATAACATTGAAATAAACACGTTTACCAGCTAATCAAATAATAAGTTTTTTTTGTCATAACTATATTGTTCTTTTTCGTAATTGCCTACTGTTTCTGATTTAAAGGAAGTAAAGTGGCATATATTTATATTAATGGATCATATTTTTGTATTAATATTTTATATTTCTTTGTTCAAATATTCACTTAGATATAGCATTGAAATAAACATGTTTACCAGATAATCAAAATCTTTAATTTAAATATCTATCTAATATTATAAAAATTAAAATATCAGGTATCCACAAAATGCATTTGACATGTGAAATATAAAAGAATTGCGAAAAATTTCAAAAATTTAAAATGTGCAAATTTTTAAAATCTTGGCATCAAAATTTTTAAACGTTTTTCAAGATTTAAAAAATTTGAAAATTTTGAAATTAGAAAATTTTTAAAAATTTTGAAAAATTTAAAAATAATTGGAATTGTTAAAAATTTATGATTTTGGAAATTTTGAATTTCTAGAAAAATTTAGAAATTAAAAAAAGTTTTGACATGTAAAAAATCTAAAATTGATTATCTTATACATATCAACCCTACTACAGAGTGATCATTTAAATTTCAGCTCTAGTTATCTATGGAAATTTAAGCCATGACTGATTCATTCACACAAACAATGTTTTGCATTTCAACTTCAAATCTGCGCGCCAGAATTCTATTTAAAAGTTTTAAACCTGAAAACATCATTTGCAAGATCAGTAAAATAAAGATAAATTTTTTAGGTTAGGTAAAACTAAAATAATGTTATTAAATGTTATGTTAAATAAAATGTTGTGTATATGGGAACAAAAAGCAACTTTATTATTGTTATTGAATGTGCAAAACAGTTCAACGGAACTACGAATTATTATTAATTAACTAAAACTTTGCAATCACAAGACGGTTTTATTTAGCATGTCGTTATCATTGATGTTTGCGAAAAACCAGCGGCAAAATTCTACTCGTTTTGCAAAATCTGGGGCCCGCAGCTCTTGTACTGCAGTTAAACGATATGCATGCATATACAGATCCTTTTTTAAAATGCTGTGGCATGTACCATAGGAGAGGTCTGTTTGCTGTGTTAACCTACGGATTGATGTCATAGGGGCGTTTATAATTATTTCTTGAATATTGGTAATATTTTCAGCGGTTCTCATTCTAGGTCGACCCACTACCTTAACTTTTAGTTACACAACCAGTTTCTCTGAATAAATCCACAGAATGGTTCAAAATATTTACAAACTGTTTGTACTCGACTACCACTTCTGGAAATCTCTCGTGAAATGCTGCCATACCCTCCGGAATTGAAAATTGGTTTTCGCCATTAACTATTTGGCATGTACAAAAGCATGCCTCAACAATAAAAGCTTTTTGTGCTGTAGTATAAACCATTTTTAATAAAAACACTAAGATAATCAATGTTTACTACTGACAAAACATAAATTTGACATTTCAATTAATTCTGTTTGTGTAAATTAATCAAAGTCATGACTTAAATTTCCATACATAACTAGAGCTGAAAGTTAAACGAACACTCGGTGTAAAGGATCGTGTCAAAAATTTAAAAAAATTGAAAATTTTAAAGTTCCTACAATTTTAAAATTTTTTAGATTTTGAATATCTTGAAAATTTGATCAATATGCAAATTTTAAAAATTTAAACAATATTAAAAATTTTGAAAAATTTGATAATTTATTTTGACAAACTAGTGGTTTTCTTTGGGCACTCAGGGAAACTGCTTAGGTGAACAACCAAAAGTAAATCTCCTAGGGGCATTTTCTTAACGGAAAGTTATTTCTTGTAGCATTTAACACGTTCTTGTCGTTTTTGAAACTAAAATTCGAACATTTTTGAACTAACGAAAACTCGAGGCTACTAGGGGTGGAAGGGGTGCTTGCACATATAGAGTGTTGACAGGTGTAGAAAACGAATCTGACCTTTCTTTTTAATGCGCTTATATTGGAGCACTCCCCCCCCTCCATTTTTGAAGCAGTCATCTGGTTTTATGATATCTGGTATTTTCTACTTGCAAACAATGTTTATCTGTTGAAGTCTCAATATTAATTTATTAATTTTAAGGTTGTTTTTTTGGTGGTTACCGAACGGAACTGTTCAGGTAAACGACCAAAAGGAAATCTCATAGAGGATTTTTTTCAATGACAAGTTGAAGTTGTTTTCAATGCCATTTAACAAACCAAAATTCGAAAATTTCTAAAATAACGAAAAATCGATGGAATAAAGATCGCGCTTGCGCAGATCGGCTATTTGACATGCATAAAATACGAATATGAGCTTCATTTTTTAATGGGCCTACAATGAAGTGCAGCACCCCCTCCCTTTTTTTGACGGAACCTTGTTTTGTTGCGGTTTCATCCCAGCCTGGCCTATTCGTTAAACCTACAATAGGTAGCATGGGTTAAGGGTTGTAAAGTGGATACACACACATACGCATCACTGCAGCACGATTTATTGGTCTCCCAAGGCCCTAAAACGTGCTTATTATTAAAAACGTTTGGTGCAAAGTGCTTGTCATACAGGTAGCTTTCTATCAAGCGTATCTCGTACATCCGTGAATAAATCCAAATCGACAAAAACTTCGATAAAGAGTCAAGTTTGCTCCAAAATATGGAAGACGATCACAATACCTTTAGCTATACGTAAAAATGGGCAAAACAGGTCGCTGATGCTTTCCCAAACTTTTTACGTTTTAAATATTCTCGCGTCAAGAAGTTATTGAAATTTTCATCTAGTCATCTCCAGCCGGTACAAGCCGCCCGCTTCATACCCAAGGCGTTGGCGTTGGTTACGTTATATCGTGACGCGCTCGTCGACTACGTAAAGGCTATAGGTTTTAGTAATGCGCTCACGACCTCGGAATAAAAGTGGTTGTAACAACTTTATTTATAGAGTTATCAAAAATATGCAAAGACTGAAGAAAAATATTATTTTTTATTAGAGCTAATTGATATGCGCTGTTAAAAACACGCAACTTCCGGAAAACACGTAGATTTAAAATTTTCAAAAATTCCTGAAGAACGTCAGAGTAAAATTTGGGAGATTAGTAACAAGCAAATTTGTAGTTCATTGCAAGCTTTATCGGCTCAGGAAGTTAAAGAAAATGGCGCGGGCAGTTTTTAAAAGGTAATTTTTTGAAAAATCCAAAGTCCATAATTTTTATAAATTATTATATTTACAATTTTCGTATTTCTCAAAATATTTTTATCTACGACTGCTTGGATATGGATTTATTATGTCATTCATTTGCCTTAGGTAATGAAGTTTATTATCTCACTAGTGAGATACTGGATTCATAACCTAACGCATTTTATTTACACAAACAAAACTGAAGCTTTGATTACAGTATTGAACAAATCGAATCTATCTCGTTCCTTTAATTTTAAAACAAAAGTATTTTAAGAGTGACTTGACATTTGCAAATAAATTAATACTAAATGTCAAATATCATTTCAAGCAAAAAAATTCGATTTTTAACAAATTGTAATCAGTCGTTGATAAAATTTTGTATGTCACACGTGGGATTATGGCACTCGTTTGATTACACAACTCGGTCTACGACCTCCTCATGCAACTTTCAAACTCGTGTTTATAATAATGCCTTTATCCCACTAGTAACATAATAGTTATTTACGTGGCAAGCCTTGAAAATTAGTCTTTATGGGCAAGCCGGAAAGTTTGCAATCCGGTGAGCCCCAGTAAAGGCTAATTGCAAGCGAGCCGCGTACAACGTTCTATTTCCTCTTGCTGAAAATCCTAAAAATTAACTTCAGAAATTTTATTTGAAATTACAGTCATAGAAATATAGTGTGTTGTGGTAACTATGGAATGTTGAGTTGTTATTGTTTGAAACAAACGCGGCCGAAATGTAATGTTAGTGGTTAATAAAGGACGTTCGTCATGGCAACATTTTACAGGCACCTGGCCTGTAAAGACTCATTTACTGAGTCAGTTCAGACGACAGTAAAGGAGCTTTTAATAAGTCAAGAGGATATAAATAACTATTACATCACTTGATTATACTTATTAAAGGCTATCAAATAATATGACAATTGGTATTGATTGGATATTTTGTTGTTAAGTAATCGGTCATTAAAAGTTAAAATTTTCAAAAATTCGTAGCGGTCTTCATTTTGGAGATAAAGCATTTGGAAAAAGGATTTAATTTGTCTTTAGATGCACTACAACGTTATGTATTCAAAATTTCTAAAAAGTGTTTAGAAACTAATCTATACCAAAAAAACAGGTCTAATTTCCGTTTCCGGGTCCTGTTCTGTTTATCGGAACTACCCACCTAAAGTTATCAAAAATATGCACAGAACAGAATGAAAAACATTTTTTTATTAAAGCTAATTGATCACTAACTTTCGCGTTGTTGAAAATAAAAAGTATCTTTTCTTTTCTTAATTTTTCATATATTAAAAAATTATTGTTAATGCTAATAAACTACTTAAATGGTCTATTGAACTGTTTAAAGTTTAAAGTTTCAAATAACAAATTAATCGATTTCAAATTTTTTGACAATTCGTGTAGGGAGTAAAATTTGAGAAATTAGTAAAAAAACAAATGTGTAGTTCATTGCAAGATCTATCGTCTCAGAAAGTTTTAGAAAATTGGTATGGGCATATTTTGAAAATAGTGTTTAGTAAATAATCTATAGAAAAAACAGGTCTAATTTCCGTTTTCGGTTCCCATTCTGATTAACGACCTTACAAAAAATTACCTGCAACTAGAAAACTTCCACGTACTAAATCTTATAAAAATCAGGAAAGGGGTTCCAGAGATATAAGGAAACAAACGCACCCACCCACAGACAGACTTTTTTAAACCACTTTTTTGGGTTTCTTGGACCCCAGCACGCGTATTTCCGTTAAAATCTGAAATTCGAAAGTTTGCATGAAATTATAACTTTCTTTACTTCAGTAGAAGTATGGGAAAGTAAAAATAAGTGAATGTCATAATACCGCC
>CATVIB010000451.1:0-40302 GCA_958336395.1 Ctenicera cuprea
CTGCTCAAGATTCGAACCCGAGCGCGATTGGTAGAACAGTGCTCAATTCAGCCGCCTTAACCACTGATTTATCGCCCGCCGTTTTGGCATTGAATAGTTGCACTAAACAAAATAAATTTTGTCATCTAACTGCCTGGATTCTTTGTTTTATAATTGTAATACGTTGCCGTTATTATAAGATTCCTAAACATTAAAATTAGAATATTAGAAAATTTACAATATTAATTAAATCTAAAATAATAAATTGCTATATATTCAATTAAACAGAGTGCAGTATTTCTACTGCTTTGGTAAGTTCATGTCGGTGTCCTAAATTAGCGTATTACCGTACTAATTGTGTTTTTGATCATTATTATTTGATTGCGAAGGACATGAGGTTCATGTTACGTAACCTGGCGAAACGAGACGTAGAATGCCAAATACAGTGAAGTGCGGAATAACTAGATGCCGTTTTATTTTTAAGATGCATATTATTAACTACATTCGGCAAAATAAATGTGTTTAGAACACAACTTGTTCGAGTGAAAAGTTACAAAAATCAAGCACTTGGTAGTTTAGATGCGAGGTGCATTCACAAAATTATTGTCGTATTATTACAGTTTTAAGCATTATTTGGTTAATACAAGCTAATTTTAAGTTTCAACAAAATTCGGAAATGTTTAATCCGTTCAATGTTTTGCCGAGTTTATTATCAAGGCCGGAGAAAATTACTTGTTCCATAATTAGACCTACAACCTCCAACGCTGTATGTTATGTGTTATGACTTTAAAATTTATTGTAATACAAAATTCAGCACATCTCATAGATGTAGCCAGGATCCTGTTAATTTATGCCTTATTATATTTAAAAACAAAATTTTCTTATGATTAATAAAACGACTTTTTTACTCCCTTGGGATTGGGATTAATGAAAACCAAATACATAAGGTTACATTTTTTCGCTAAAAGGTGGTTGGGGTTGGTGGTTGCTGTACTTAAAAATTAAGTTGTAGCCTTGTTATACTTTAATTTATTGTAAATAAGCAATTGAGCATAAACAAAAATGTTTTATCGCTGTCCGTTTATTAAAAAAGGGGCATTAATTTCCGATTTTAAAACCTCTATAATAATAATCGTTGTCACTTTTTGAGCTATACTTTTTTTAATTTCCAAAACTTTGTAAATAAGTTTCATTTCTTAAAAATTATTTTGCGTAATAACATTGAGTCCCTTTCGAGCAATTGCAATACGAAATTTGATCTTGATCTTGCAATCCGTTTTTGTGTAATAAAGCATTAAAATAAAATATTCTAAAACTGACTGAATAACATTGGTTTTCAAAAGAATTTAAAAAAATTGTTGAAGCACTTCACCTGGACTTTCCCATACTTTAGATATTATTACTTACCGCATCTGCAATAATATTTTATTCTATTTTCCGAAATTTTATATTTCTGTTTTCTTACATTTTTGAGAAAAGGAAGATAATTGTTATTATGTAAAGTTTTTAATAAAAAAATGTTTTTGTACTTTGCTACATTTTTTGGAAGAATAATTTTTTGCTTCATTTTAAACATTTTCCAAGTTATGAATATACGAATGACCTTATCTTTTAAACTGCGGTCAGACCTTCAATTTGCTTAACTAAATTGTTAATTATGTAGAAGTAGTATATTATTAATTTGGCTTATAACTGTTTTTAAAATAATCTATTTATTAATGGTTGAATCAACTTTCTATGTATTTTCTTGATAGGCAAAAAATATGCATTGTTTGTTAAGCAGCTGATGTCTTTTTACTTTCCCATACCTTCGTTATAGGGAAGTATTGATGTCATGAGAATTTTCGAAATCTAGATTTTAACGGAGCTACGAGGATCGTTCGAAATCCTAACAAAGAAAACGCAAGTTTTTTGGGCAAAAAAATCATTTTATTTTTCAATATAGTCTCCTGCTCACTCAAGGCACTTATTCCAACAATGCTCCAAAGCAGCAATGCCGTTTTTGTAGGTCGATGAACACAAATCCTCAAAATAGCTATTTACAGCAGCGATTACCTCGGAATTGGATGAAAATCTTTTACCGCCGACCCATTTTTTCAGGTTTGGATATAGATAAAAATTGCTGGGAGTTAAATCTGGCGAATAGGGCGAATGAGGCGCTAATTCAAATCCCAATTCATGAATTTTGGCCATGGCGATTGCAGACGTATGTACAGGTGCGTTATCTTGATGGAAAAGCACTTTCTTTTTCGCCAAATGAGGCCGTTTTTCTTTGATTTTGTCGCTCCATTGCTGCAACAAATTGGCATAATACTCGCCATTTATTGCTTTTCCCTTTTCCAAGTAGTCGACGAAGATAATTCTACGACAATCCCAAAATACAGTTGCCATAACCTTACCTGCTGACAAAACCGTTTTTGCTTTTTTCGGTGGCGGAAAACCTGTGTGTGTCCGTTGTTTAGACTGTTTCTTGGTTTCGGGAGTGTAATAGTAGACCCAGGTTTCATCAACGGTTATGAAACGACGCAAAAAGTCTTTCGGATAGCGGCGAAAACGTGCCAAAAAGGTCGCGAGAAACAATCAATCGATTCAGTGTTTGCTCCGGTGTGAGCAAACGCGACACCCAACGCGCGGAGTATTTTTTCATTTTCAATTCTTTAGTTAAAATTCTGTGCACACTGTCATTTGAGATGCCCACTGTGTCTGATATGTCGCCCAGTTTTACTCGACGGTCATCCAATACGATACGGAGGACTTTTTCAATCATATCTGGGGTAGTAGCCGTTTCTGGGCGTCCACTGCGGGGTTCGGCCTTAGTGCTTACACGACCACGCTTAAACTCGGCAACCCAGTTTTTAATCATTGAAAACGAAGGAGCAGACTTCAAAAATGTCGAATCCAACTCTGCTTTGATTTTGGTTGGTGTTAAGCCTTTCAAATGAAAGTACTTTATCACTGCTCGCAACTCAGTTTTTTAACCGACTTCAAAAAAAGGAGGAGGTTCTCAATTCGTCTGTATATATATATTTTTTTAAATATTTTTTTTATGTATGTTCGGCTTAACTTTTTTGTTTATGAACCGATTTTAATGATTTTTTTTGTGTTGGGTTCAGTGTCGTTCCAAGGTGGTCCCATTATAATTTCATTGGTATTGGAGCTTGAACTTCGAAGATACTCCTCAAAATCCATTTTTAACCGACTTTTTAGTGTTTCCGTATTTCATCTTCCGTTTCAACGAGCCGTCATTTCCTCATTCGAGAAGCATCCTTACTAGGTCTACCCATCACTTAAAATTGTAAAATAATTAACTTTTAAAAAAAAGGGAACCGACTTCAAATAAAAACACGAAAGTGACATAAGTTAACTAAAAATCAAAAAATAAATTTTTTTTATACAACAGTTTAATACTTATTTGTTGTTCCGTAATTAATAAATTGCTGTTTATTATATAATTATTAATTGTTTTATAATTTTTAAGTCGGTGCCAAGTAAAACATAAAAATTATATACCTTGCTGCAGTAACAAATTAGATTCGAATTTTTGTTTTACTTGACACCGACTTCATTATTTACGAAATCACTCGAGACGGTCACTTTGGCGCACTGTCAAACACAAACTAATTGACACATAGCTCTATATTGTCATATTTAACCAAAGAAAGGATGGTTCTGAAAAATGGTAATGCAAACTCCGCCGAATTAGCGCCATCTCTGTGTTAGGCCACGTACATTTCAAAAAAAGATTTAAAAAAATGAGCGAAACACTTCGCCTGGACTTTCCTATACTTATAAAATAACATTGTTTTATATTTTCCAACACTTTCGATATGCACCTGTCTAGACACGACTAGTTAAAGTAAATGGTTCTTATAAGTTGTAACATCTTGAAGCGGTTGAAGAAAGACCGACAGCTGCGGTGCAAGCATAAGGTTGGGTAAAATATTCGGACTGAATCAACGGAAGCGCGGAAATTGATATTTGAAAATATATTAATAACTCGAGAAGTATTATTTTTTTGCAGAAATTACTCTTATTAATTTGTATTTAGAATTTCAAAACCTTTCTGATTTTAAAGACAAAATGCCACGTTTCCACTAAAAAAAAGTTATTTTTTACCGTGGCCGCCATATTACAATTGGAAACTCAAGTTTTTTTGTTAAATACAATTGAGAAGAATTTGCCGTACAACTTTGCTCTTGGGTTTGCGAGTCTATCTATTAAAATAAAAAAGTTAGCCTACACTGAACATTAAACGACTAGTACAAGAATACAACTGCTGTAGAAAGTATGTGAAATTCTTCGAAGGACAAAAAGATTATTAAGGGGCAAAAAATTCGATTTTTTGATTTTTTGAAAAAAGATTCTCCTAGAGCAAACAAAAGAAGAAATCAATTTTTTAATTTTGTAGCGAAAATTTTGGGGGGGAGAGGGAACAGTAGCCCCCCTAAATATTAAAGTAGCAAAAAAATATTATGATATTCGGATTTTGCTATCAATGATGAGCTATATTGCTTTAACAGAAATATTTTATTGCTCCCCGTTAAATAAATAAACGGGTACCAATTTTCAATTTTCAAAAATTCATAGAGGGCGTCACAGTGAAATTATAGCAATGCGCAAAATAATAAATTGTAGAAGATTTTCATCTCTATCAGCTTAAAAAGTTTAAACAAAAACGTGTGGGCAGTTTTGGAGAAATCTTTTTTTGAAAATTTCAAAAATTTTGGAGTGGTGCCATTGAGATCGTTTTTATATTTTCAAAATTAATTATATTTCATGGTATAGTACCCTTGAAGGGCTACCAAACAAGATGTAGTTGATTCCAATCAGATAACTGGTTTTTGAGTAAATGGGCGTTAAAGTCGAAATTTTCAAAAATTCGTAGCGGCCGCCATGTTGAAGCTAGAGAGTTCGGTAAAAAATAGTTTGATTTGTCCTAAGGCCTTCTTTAATCTCCACTATTCCAATTTCCAAAATTCCGTTTCTGAAAAAAATGCTACCAAAAAAACATGTCTAACTTCCGCTTCCGGTTTCGGATTCTTTTTAAAAGCTTATTTTGTCGATGAATTTTTGATATACCTCCTCATTCCAAAGCACATCGAAATCGGTCAAGCCGTTCCGGAGATATGAGCGTTACCCACACACACACCCACACACACACCCACCCACAGACAGACATTTTTTTAAAACCACTTTTTTAGGATCCTGGAAGCCCAAAACATGTATTTCCGTCAAAATCTCGATTTTGAAAATTTGCATGAAATCAATACTTCCCTATACTGAAAGTATAGGAAAGTAAAAATGTCTGTCTGTGGGTGGGTGGGTGGGTGTTTGACGCCTCTAGAGGCGAAAGTACTTCACCGATTTTGATGAAATTTTAAATCAAGAGGTATGTAGAAAATTGTAGTTTTAGTTAAGCTTTTCAAAAGAATTTGAGACCAGAAACGGAAGGTAGCTATGTTTCTTTTGGTAGCGTTTTCTCCAAAACTAAATTTTAGGAATTTGAACACGGGATCCGAGAGAAAAACTTAAAAGGCAAATCGAAAACTTTTTTACCGAACTCTTTAGCTTTGAAAATCTCGACTTTAACGCCCATTTACTCACAAAGTGGTAGTCTGATCAAGATCAGCTATAAATTGTTTGAGAATTTTAGGTAGGTATAGTATACGATGAAGTAAAATTAGTTTCGAAAATCGAAAACGATCGCAATGGCGTTATCAAAATGTTGAAAATTATAAAAAAATATTTTTCAAAAATTGCCTATATACGTTCTTTTTAAACTTTCTGAGCCGAGCGAGCTTGCTGTGAACTACAAATTTATTTTTTACTAATCTCCCAAATTTTGCTGTGATGCTTTACAGGAATTTTTGAAAAATTTGAAATTGATTAATTATTTATTCAAAAACGCAAACGCCGATCGTTATAAACTTTTATCAGTTAGATACACTATTTGAAGAACTTTATTAAAATAAGCAAGAATTTTTAACCATTTTAACAATTAAGAAAAGAACGATGCATTTTAATATCAACAACGCGTTTTTTCCGGCAGTTACGTGATTTTAACTACTCCTATCTTAAGCTCTAGTTAAAAAGTATATTTTTCATGTTCTGTATATTTTTCATAACTCTGTAAATAAACCATTTATATCGACTGTAACGCTAACGGACTGAAGTAGAAGAGCGGGAGCAGCCTCAAATTATGTATATGGATTTTCATATTGTATTAAATCTGTCTATTAGTTTCCGTAAGGTTGTCGTACTTTGCGAAATACAGACAGTTTGCTCAATTTTTTTGTATAATATTCCGAGGTCATTTTTTGTAACACTATTGTCTTTACATTTCAATTTCTTTGAGGAATTAATATTTCTTTTACTAATATACATCGAATAACAACGTTGATGATACTTTGCGTCAATTGCAGAAAGGTCGGTGTAATATTCCATTCTGGACCTATTTATGTAATCGTTTCGCTTAACAGCTGCTTCGAAATTTTTCTGCTTTGTAAGACCCGGTGCCAGTACTTATTTTAGTTAACCCTTGCTTTTTAATTGCGCCACTTTGCACACAAATAAAACATTCCTTTCCGATATTAAATTTCTGCTACATACGAAGATGTTTCGCCAGAAGCAGCTTCTCCTACACTGCATAAATTTTGTTTACTGGTATAATTTTTTCTGCACTCGATATGGTGTTCAGAAAATTGGCTAATAAATTCTAGTTAATCGCGCGCGATATGGCAGCATATTGTCGTATACAACGTCTTTTCTTACTTCAGCTGCATTTAAAATTGATTTTAATCCAGCAATTGTTGGTTTTTTTACAACATTCCCAAAAGAGTCATTTTTATGGTTTTATTACAAATTATTCACAACTCTTTATCTATTTTAAACCTAAAACCGCACTTTTCTTTATTGCAGTTAAAATTTTAAAAAATTTTAATAAGTTACCGATTAGAAGAAATATTTTGCGAAAACAAATTAACGTTAACCACACAAAGACTGGATATAATTTGTGTGTTTATTTGAAGTACTCGCCCGTAAAATGTAATAGAAGAAATGATCCTTATACTCATATACTGCGTAGGGAAGTTTCAAGAATGTATATTTTTTAAATCGTATCGTAAATAGTGTAATTGCAGTAGCATAAACGATTTAAATTTTAAACGTAATAATGCTTTTCTATGTTTCTTTCTGTAATAACTTTTGACAACTTAATACTTTGAAAATTTCCAAGAACTTACACATTATAATTACTAACCGAGAGCCAAACACCGCAATTATCTAGCTGTTATAGTTTTTTTATAAATAATTTTTAAGATGTCCGATGTGCATCTGTCCATTTTTATCGTTTTTTTTTGTGATATATCATGTCACGACCACACAGAACAGTCGTAATTTTTCATTTCTTATGTAAAATTATTTCTTGAATCGGTTAAGACTAGTCTCATTTTTTTTATACCCACAATACCTATCACATAAAAATAAGCACTATTTACGCCCTATCCTGCTCCACTAAAATGTACAACGTTATAATTATAAAATTTACACATTTGCAAATACGATAGGTATTAATACTTAGTATGGGAAAATCCATTCGAAGTCAACACCGTTTTTTTAGTATTTTGACCATAAATATGGAGTAAACTTGAAATATGAAATAAATTGCTCTTTGCAAACCGAAATGCTTAATTAGTTACATCACAACAAATGTTAAAAATTGATTATTATTTCACAGAAAAAATTATGTTTTTGAAAAAAACTCCACGATAGTGAATAAAACCAAAAACTGAAGGACAATATCGCCGTCTCTCGTAATTAAATAAAAATGCATGCATTTTTTATTTTCAAAAATTTATAGAAGGCGTTACAGAGAAATTAGAGAACTGAAACACGAACTAAATTATAGAACATCTCTAGCTCTATTAGCCCATAAATTAAAAAAAAATGTGTTACTAGTTTTTGAGCAATATTTGTTGGAAAATGCCAAAATTTTGAAATTTTTTTACTTCCAGAGTTTTCATAATTTCAAAAATTCGCGTAGGTAGTAACATTGTATACTTTTAGGATATTTACAGTAATAAATCCTAATCTAAAAGATCGTTTTTGAGTAAATAGGCGCTAAAGCCAAATATTCAAAAGTTTATAGAAGGCGTTACAGGAAAACTAACGGGCTGAGACACGAACCAAATTGTAGCCCATTTATAGCTTTCTAAGCATTTTTTATAAATTTGTCTGGTTACTTTTTAAACAGAATATTTTTGTAAATTAAGAAATTTTGGAAATTGTTTTCACTTCTTAACTTTTGATTTTTCGAAATTTTTTGTGCACAGTAACGTTGTACTTTTATAGGGCTATTATGACCTGTTTATGAGTAATAAAGCGCTAAAGTCAAAATTTTCAAAACATGTTAACGGCCGCCGAGTTAAAGCTAGAAAGTTTGAAAAAAAAACATTCGCTTTGACCTAAGGTTTTATATCAGATTTCATGTTAAAAAAATCGTTTTGTAAAAAAGAATTGGGCCAAAAACATGTCTAACTTCCGTTTACGGTTCCAAATCGTAAAAAAACTGCTTGAGCCGACAAATTTTAGTTATACGTAAGCATACCAATCGGCCCAGTAGTTTTTGAGACTTCGCGTCACACACACACACGCACCTACGCACGCTCGCACTCACACCTGCACGCAAACATGCACGGACACACGCACGCACGTACACGCAGATTGCCATGTTTTTAAATCAGTTTCCTGGGTGCCTGAAGGTCCAAAACATGTGTTTTTGTGAAAATCTCAGAAATACTTTAAGTATGGGAAAGTAAAAAGTAACGCCACAGCGGGAATTTTAACTTGCGATAGCCTGTGCAATAGGATATCATACAGTAGCTGTAAGCATAGTAGCATGTGCTATACTATATAGAAGCAAGATGAACTAGTCTATGAATATTGCGCATCGGACATAGGACCAAAAATCGCTGTAAATAGTTTATTTGAAAATTATTAAAAATAAGCAAAGATGGTAATTACATTTTGTAACTAAAGCTACTTGATAGGCGTAGTTCCGGAAAACGCGTTGTTGATGTTAAAAAGTATCGAATTGTTTCTTAATTTAAAATTTAATTCACTTATTATTTTTTTAACCCAATAAACTGCTTCAAATATTTTATTGAACTGTTTAAAGTTTGTATTTTTGAATAAATAGTTAATTAGGTTTAAGTTTTTCATTAATTTCTGAAGGGAGGCAAAGCAAAATGTGGGAGATTAGTAAAAAATAAATTTATTTACTGCATGTTTCATCAGCTCGCAAAGTTAAAAAGGAAATCTCCTGTGTAGACAGTTTTTGAGGAACAGTTTTTTGAAAGACTTCCACGTATTAAATTTGACAAAAATCGGTCAATGTTTTACGGCGATATAGGAGAACCAACGCACTCACCCACCCACGCATCCATCAACAGATAGACATTTTTATAAACCATTTTTTGGTTTCTTTTGAGGTCCAAGAACGCGAGTATTTCCATTGAAATCTGAAATTCAAAAATTTGCATGAAATCATAACTTTCAAGACTTTAGTAGACGTATGGGAAAGTAAAAAACAAACCTACAAGCGAAGCAGTGGAATAATCAAACACGTGTTCACTTTAGAAATGTACAGTCTTACGCTCTTATAGGAATGTACATTACTTAAGTAGCATAGTATGCAACCCAAAGAAGATGTCATCGTGTTTTTAAGTAATAATGTTAAAATAGGTAGGCCGGTAAGCTGTTGATAGTATTCATTTAAGTGGTTAATCGGTGATTCGAATAATTACGTTTTCGGACCAAATAATTCGAATGCCCAATAATTCGATTAAGCGAGCTATCCAGATACCGAATAGTTCGGTTAAACCAACTATTCGAATAGCGAACAGTTTTGCCAAATCACGCGGAAGTATTTTGTTATTGAGATATTGGAGGATTGGCTTTCATTATTTGCTAATTATTTTTTGGTACAAAAAACATTGATTAGCTAAACCATTTATAATATCAAAATATATATTACGTTATTGTAAAAAAAATGTATTTCTAATAATTTTATTACAGTCGTATTACACTTAGCGACACTGCAGTATTCCTGAAAACGGCATTCGAGCATAATGTACGTGTTTCTTATCCGAAATAAGGTAAATAATTATAAATAATAATAATAGAAAATTTATTAAATTTTCTACAAATTCCATTTTTGTCTAATTTGCGGTTTAACCGGTTCTTCGCCGAATTAATCGGTATCCGAATTATTCGATATCTGGTAGTTTTAAACCGGTTAACCGGTAAGAACTTTTATACCGTAAGGACGCGACCGCGACAGCCCTGTTATACAGGGTGTGGCAGCCCGCTGTAATTGGTCGATTGCAAGTTAAGCATTAGAGATACAGCAAAATTTCTTAAATAAAAGTGTGTACTATCACAGAAAAAGAGTGGGGTAGCAAACTTATATTTTTTTAATTAAACACCCTGTATATTTTTGCAAATTATTATTTGCCTTTTAATTTGCTTTCCGGCTGTTTTTTTGGTTTCTTAAGTCCGTTGCGGTGTTGCCAAGTTATTCAACTTTTTTCTGTAAATTTGACATTTGCAGACCTTACTAGTAAAATCTGTACAAGCCGTAGTTACAGATTAAACAATTATTTTTGTGAAATATAAGTCAAGATCATGTGCTATTTTACTAATATTTTAAAGTTGAATTTGGTTATATAGAATGTTTGTTGCCGCGGTCCAAAGTTTTCGAACTTTAATGTGTCATAACTTGATTTTTTCAAATATACTTCAAATTTTTATTTCATTATTGAATTCTACTGTAAATTTCCCACCAAACTCTCTATTACATTCTCTATACCTATCTCTACTAATTTTCCTTGTTTTTTTTGATTTTAATTTTATTTAGACAATCTATTGAAGTTTACCGCGCAATATTACTTTAAAACAAATGAAAAGTGATTTGAGAAAGAAGATTTTAATTTTATTTAGACAATTACATTACATTACAGCTTGTGATTATTCACAATAGCTGTTCAAAATGTGTACCTTCGTTATGCAAACGCAAACCAATTCGTTCGCAAAATGATGCTTGTACTCTAGTTAACATCTCCACTGTAACTTGCCCAAAAGCCCGTATTACACGTTGCCGCATGTTTTCATAGGTAGTTGGAAGTTCCTGATACACCAGATTTTTATGTAACTTCATAAGAAGAAATCCAACGGGGTTCGGTCTGGAGATCGGGCTGGCCAAGCCGTCGGTCCTCTCCTTCCTATCCATCTTTTTTCGAATCTGTGATTTAACCACTCCCGTACTGCGGCGCTATAATGTACAGCAGCACCATCATATTTCTTCTAGTTATTAGTGGTACATCTTCTAACAATTCAATAAATTCATTGTTCAGAAAGCTGTAATAGGTTTGTCCGGTTAATGTGCGATTAATGAAATATAGACCAATCATCTGCGTGTCGATAATGCCGCCTCAAACGTTTACAGATCATCTATTTTGGCGATGGGTGCGGATTGCTATCAGTGTAATAATGATAATTATGACGGTTGACAAGTCCATTGTTATGAAACGTCTGTCCATAAAATTAAATTGTAAAAATCAGGTTTTGCCTGTAATTTATTTAAAACAAGCTAACAGAAATTTGCCCGTTTGTAATTGCATAACAAATGTACACATTTTAAACAGCTATCGTGAATAATCTCAAGCTGTAATATAATGTAATTGTTTAAATAAAGTTGAATTCTCTTTTTCAGATCACTTTTCATTTGTTTTCATTTGTTTAAAAGTAACACTGCGCGGTAAACTTGAATAGATTGTCTAAAAAAATCAAAAAGACAAGGAAAACCAGTAGAGATAGGTATAGGGAATGTCATAGACGTTTGATGGGAAATTTACAGTAGAATTCAAAAATGAAATAAAAATTTGGAGTATATTTGAAAAAATCAAGTTATGACACAATAAAGTTCGAAAACTATGGACCGCGGCAACAAACATCTTGTATAACCAAATTCAACTTTAAAACACCTGAAAAACAGCACATGGTCTTGACTAATATTTCCCAAAAAAAATTGTTTATTCTGTAAAAATATGGCTTGTACAGATTTTACTAGTAAGGTGAAGGTCAAATGTCAAATTTCAGAAAAAAGGTTGAATAATTTGGCAACACCGCAACGGAATTGAAAAAATTAAAAACAATCGGAAAGAAAATTAAAAGGCGAATAATAGTTTGCAAAAATATACAGGGTGTTTAATTAAAAAAAACATAAGTTCGCTGTGCCACTCTGATATTGAACACCCTGTATAATGCAAAGTATTTTTATGTGATAGTACACACGACCCCGAATAACTTTTATTTGAGAAAGTTTTCTCTATCTCTAATACTTAACCTGCAATAGACCAATTACAGCGGGCTGCCACACCCTGTAGATATGTGCTGTCTGCTGTTTGCTGTTACGCCGCGTGCATACCATGGTAATTCACTTTAAATATAGTTATATTGAAACATGATTGATATGACAAATAATGAAAATGCTATTTTATTTCCTTATTTATTAACAACTATTAATAAAATGTAGCGATAAAACCTCATACCTACTCTAAGTAAAAACAGTGCTATTCATAAATACATACAAACAATGGTAAATACTAATAATTAACATATTTAACAAATGTTAAGATTTTCTTAAAAACTACAATATATATCTTCATTAAATTACCCGTCAGAAATCAAAGCAGAAGGTACATAGTGCGTATCTTAATTTGTAAGTTATACATACGTGTTTGAACTTTAAAGGGTGTTACAATTTATAAATTTATTACTAACTTTTTTATGGGTTATGGTTTGTGGCAAGTACGGTAACATTAGCAGTAACTCTAAAAGAAGTTCAGTTAGCAGATTATAAACGAGCTTAAATTTAATACTTAATCTGCTATCAAACCTACCTAAGCAACAACATAAAATACCTAACATCGATTGCAGCATCCCTAACACGCAATCCTTCAATTAATTTGGACAACTGTTAATCGAATTTTGAATTAAGTTAACTTTCGGAATAAAATACATCAAAGAATGGTTATTTTGTAATATCATATTCCTAGCTGTAGGTATAAAACTTTTTCTTAAATGTTTTCTGGTATACTTTGAGTTTTTAATTACTGTTTTCAAATCTTTTCACTCGTATACTTGTGCCAGCTAATCAAGTAATGCACGTCATAGATCACATGATCAACGAGCAGGCGCCGGTATCATAAAATAAAAAAAATCCAGAATGTAATTAGTCATTGCAGGTTATTCTTTAACTTTTTTTTATATATTTACTTTTTAAATTTAGTAGACAACAGTAGGTTACTACAAAGCCCATGGATTTTTTAAAATAATTAACAAATTAAATTATACAAATGTATATTTTTAGGCGACCTTAACAAAAAATTGCATTTTTAGTACTCAAAAGCGGCCAAAAAGTAACCGTGTTTTGGCATTGAACTGTATACTAATCGTAACTGGAAGGGAGGCAATATACAGTTTACGTAGACTGTTTTGTGGCCGAGCGAGATAGACAGTGTGGTGGGATTGCCATCACTGTCCTACTCATTGCGGCTGACGGAGTGCGGTAGTAGATTTATCCATTATTTTGAAAAGAGGTTTAAATCGTGATCAAATTTGGTAAAAATGGTGGTGAATTGTGTTGCTTATGAATGTAAGATTGTGCACATAAAAGGAACTAGCCTTCAGTTTCACAGGTACAGTAAAAAATAGAAAGCTTATTGAAGATGAGAATGTTGAAAATTATGATATTGATAAAATTGATAATTATAATTTGTCAGAATACCAAGAAAACATTCTTTATTATATAGGTGGGTTTATTACTCGAAAGTTGGTAAAAAACATTACATGTGCACATTGTTTTAATATACTATTGCATAAAACACTAGTGAATCCAACTGATCACTCGTATTCGGCTAGCAAGCAAAGTTATAAAAAATTTACTAACTTTGTAAATCGAGGAGGTTTAATCTTCTCATCGGACATTGTATACAAAATTATAGATTTTGTTGAAAAGAAATTTCGGTGTATGGTTATTGAAGGAGCCATGGGCAAAAAAAATTTTAGGCTTATTTTGCAAAATGTTGCTGTTAAGTATTTTAGTAGTAGGCCACATTTGTTTCAGCCTCCACATCCTATGGTTGAGGAATATATTTCTGAAGATTTGCATGTTACGCAAATAATTAAAAAAATAAAAAAATTGTTCGTGATTATGCTACTTGTAGGCTGCAAACCCATGCAAAAAAAGTTACCCACAAAATACAAGGTAAAGAAGCAAGCTGTAGACAAAAATTAACAAAATTAATTCTTTTTAAGAATTGTTAACTTGGTACTCGTAAGTATGTACTCTGTGGTTCAGAAGAAAACAAAAAAAAAAGAAATACTGTATTTATCAACATTATATTCTTAATTTTTTTTACCAATAGCTAATAATAGTAAGAAAATAACTGTAAATCATCTTATTTATACAAACATACACAGATAAACACATGTAGAACTTGATAATTTATTGAAAAACAAATAAAAAATGTTAAGACTGCTTGAATATATTGAGCAAGAAAGAGATGGAGATACCACCGCTGTGCGGGTTGCATAACTTTTGAGTGGCCTCACTTTCTTATCCTTTAGCTGCCCTTCCAGTTACGATTAGTATACAGTTCAATGTGTTTTGGCCGCTTTCATTATTATCCGTTTAACGGTGGCGCCGTCTATCGATAATTTTCTACCTTACATCATGATACCGACATTACCGACAATGTCAAAATATCTCTGAATAAAACAGAGTAAACAAGCTGTCAATCTTGCTGTAAACTGTAATAAATACGTGTTGGTAGTCGAATTTTCTAATAATTATATACAATTGTTCAGTTGTTATAAATAATTATATCAATAAATCATAAATAAAAATCTAACAAATTTGTAATAAAATATAAACGTTTCTGAAGGAGTCGCAAATATGTACAATTGTTCAGTTGTTATAAATAATTATATCAATAAATAAAAATCTAACAAATTTGTAAATTTTATAATGACGGTCGCCTAAAAAATATTGTGTGCACCACCGCCAAAAAGTGTTATTTCGTCCTCGTCAGTGTTGGGTAGTATCTAGATACATGTATCTAGATACTGGATCTAGATACTGTTCAAGTATCTAGTATCTGTATCTAGATACGTTTATAAAATTGTATCTTGTATCTGTATCTAGATCCTATTAAGTGGTATCTTTTTTTATTAAACAATAAAAGATCCTAGATACAGTCAAGAATTATAATTTATTTTATGTAGTTTTCGAAATTTATTAAAACACATTTCTTCAATTTAAAATTTAGGACATTTTTGGACATTTAAATTTTAGCATTAATTACTTTTGCAGAAAACCCCAAATACGTCTTAAGATAGGTAATAGTAATAAATATTCAAACATCCCCATTTTCAGGGGATAAGAACTGTAAGAAGCTTAAGGTTTTATGTATACATTTACCCATTGTGGCAATACAATAACCGCCCTTGCTGTTTTGGATATTGGGAATTTCCAAGTAAATCTCATAACCGGTACGCTTGTCTTGACAAAACTTGAAGTTTCCTCAGTATAAATAGAAGTAGTGGACAAGTCCAGAATCAATTCTTGTGCTAGTCTGCTAGTTATACCTTGTGATTACAATTAGAAGAATGAATGATAACGAAAATGCTTTTTTGGAAGTGCCAGCGATACTGGATGGCGAGTTTTTTAAAATAGTGTCGCGTTGTGATAGTAAGGTTGTCACACAGTGTCGAAACTGCCCCTCAAATATTCAGGGTGATGTAACTTCAAGTGGAAACTTTATCAAACATCTTAAGGTGTGTAATGATTTTTTCCATTTAAACTATTAATTATTAGAACACAAGTTTATTTTTGTAAAGCTTGAAAAACAATGATAATTTTAAAAGGCAATAAGATGTAATAAATATATGTTGCATAACTGTTCTTAAATATATGATATATTAGTATTAGTTTTATATTAATTTAAGGTTAATTCATTATACAAATGTAACAAGATAATACCAATAAAATGTTCTCTAGTAATTATTTTCTGTCTTATTATTATTATCGATTTGTTAACAACGCCAAATTCCGTCAGATTTTCTTTAAAAATAATATTATCATGGTTTATGCGCGCTTCCATTTCTGGAAGTGTAATTTTTTTAAAGTAGGTATCTAATTTGTATCTGAGAAGGATCTAGATACATTTAAAAGTATCTTGTATCTGTATCTAGATACACTTAGTAAAATGTATCTTGTATCTGTAACTAGATACACTTTTTTAAAAGTACCTGTATCTGTATCTAGATACAAATAAAAAGTATCTTACCCAACACTGGTCCTCGTCTGCTTTCTGGCCTCGGCTTCGCCTCGGCCATTACACTCAGACTCGGCCGAAAAAAATCCACTTTTTGGCCTTGGTACACAAATAACTATTTATAGCAAAACTATTGTTATGTGTCGTTACGTTGGTATTAAATCCAACACGTTTATATTTTGCTGTCAGAAAGTTGTCAGAAATTATTGCAGCTGTCATTGAAGGTTGGTTGTTCGTAGTTTTCTCCTTGTAAATAATTTGTTTATTTACTGCTATAAAAAGAGTTCTTATTAGAACTAACCTACATTGTATTTTCGTACACGTTTACAAAATGCCGAAACCTTTAAGCAGACAGTCGAAACAACTTGTCGCAAATTTGATAACCTATTTCGAACGCGAACGAAATAATAATGGTCCACTTCTACCTTTAAATGCTGTCAGAGAGGTAATAATTATTTATAATATTTTCTTTTATGGCATATATTATTGTTTCCACGTTTTTACAGAGGGTCGCAAATGCACTGCAGTTAAACGTGAAAACAGTTAGGCTAACCACATAGTGGAGCGGAGAACAACGCAGCAAGCAGCGCCGAGAGCAAAGCGGCGAAAACAAACAAATGATAATAGGTTGTCTAGCACATAGTGACGAGCAATGCGCAGATGCAGCAGCGCTGCTAATAAAGAGCAAAGCGACGAGTTCAAGCAGGTTTGATTTCTTCGCTTTGCTCGTGTGTTTCTGCGACTGTTCTCTCTGTGTTTATACATTGCAAAATGGATGTTGAACAATTTATAAGTAGTGTTTTTGTTAAAAATGCACTGTGGGATCAAAAGGATCCCCAACAACAAAAATAAACTAATAAAAACAAACTACTCGATTTTTTAATTTCTTACCTCAAAGTAACTACTAAACGTTCTGCCGGACTAATTGGGTTAATGTTAAAGTTAGTCCACTTTTTTAACAACCTTTGTTGTATTTTGTCCAAAATATAATCAAAAGTTGAGATATTCTTTCGAAAATAGGAATGAAATTTTGCTGGATGTTGTAATTGTTGATATAAATGATGAAATTCACCTAATCGACGTCTACTCGTATTTATTTGGTGTGCACTACAGCTTCTTTTTCCATTTTTCTTTCGTAGTTTTAAAGTCGACACTTCAGTTAATAAAACCAAATTCATTTTCTTTTAGTTATAAGCTACCAAACATTTGCGTATAAGACAATATCTACTACTACGTCAGCTCTTTCACTGCGAGTATCGCATCCTCACTATGTGCATGCAACTCTTTTGTCAACTCTTTGCTCGCTTGCCGCTTTGCTCTCTGCGCTGCTTGCTGCGTTGCTCTCCGCTCCACTATGTGCTTAGCCTTAGCAATATATCGCAAGTGGTAAAAACAAATTCACTTTTACTTAGTCCAAAGAGAAAGAGGCCGAGACAGAAGCCTGTGTTAGATGTAACTGAAGCAGTGAAAGTGGCAATAAGAGATAGTGTGTATGTAATGTACAAAAACAGTAAGTAACAATAATAGTCTGTTTAGTGTACAAATATTTACAATTATTGTCATTAATTACAGAACAACACATAACTCTACGTACGTTATTATCATTTCTTAAAGAACGATGTATTTTGTGTATCTTGACGAGACATGGATATTTGAGAATGGCTGTCGAGGAAGATCTTGGCAGGATAGCAATACAAAAACTGTTAAAAGAATCAAATCCGAAGGAAAGCGGAAAATAATTTTATAATTAAGTTTAATATAATTATTACGATATTGTGTTTTTTCAGATACATTATATTACATGCAGGCACTGCAAATGGTTTTATTCCTGATGCATCGCTGATATTTTCCTCAAACACAAGAATCCAGATTATCATGGCGAAATGAACCAGGGTAATTTTTTGAAGTGGTTTGTTTGAACACCAACTTTTAATGAATTTGGAAGAGCCGTCTATAATTATCATAGACAATGCAAGCTACCACAGTTCCTTACTAGACAAAACTCCTAATAGCAATTGGAATAAGCCCCAAATTGTCGAGTGGTTGAGGAACCATAATATTGAATGTGATTGTAGCTTATTGAAGATACAGCTGTTGGAGCTAGTTTCATTATAAGTGCGAAATACACTGAAAGTGTAAAGTAAAACCGTAATTAAGTTTATTTTTTAGAAATAAACCTGCAAAAACGTTTATCGTGGATACACTCGCTGAACAATATGGACATAGAGTGCTCCGGCTTCCTCCTTACCATTGTATATTTAATCCGATCGAAAATGTATAGGGGATGGCTAAAAGATTCTATAACGATCATGTTGGAAGAGACGGAGGTGGCATGGAAAAAGCAGTGGATATGTGGAAAGAAGCGCTAAGTACCGTAACCCCCCAAAAGTGGAAAAATTCTATTGATCATGCTGAAAAAGAAATAAAATCATGGTGGAAAGAGAAAATATATTTGACACACATGACATAGCTCCAATAATTATTCATTTGAGCACAGATTCTGAATCCTCCGACAGTGAATACGATAGTGACGAAACATAATTCGCTATAGTGGTGCGTAAACACCTGAACTTGCAAGCACTGTCCAAAACTAAACATTGTTACCTAAATATGGAGTTCTTTTTATCACAGTTATCATAATGCACTCTACTTTATTTTTAACTAATTATGTATAACATAACAAGTGTCTTTGCACCGTTACAACCAATAAATATTAACTTCTACAACTAGAGTATGTTTTTATTTTAATAATTATTAGCTGCTGCGGTTTCTACTTGCTTTATATTAAATTAAAATGTCAATATTTGAGGTTACGTCTTTTGTTTGTTGTTCCACTTTAAACTGTTTCAATATAAATATACACATACAAGGTTCTGACGTCATCAAATTTATATATGACGTGCATTATCTGATTGTCTGCCTATACTTATATTTGACACACTTTGCTGCAAATAATATTCATAGTGGCAGGAAGCTACAATTACTTCTTATAATTACTACTTGCGCACATTTGTACTTATGGATGAATTGTTAAATAACCAAACGTAGGAGTATGTAGTCATTGGCATAATTGGGGTTAATTATTTCTGGCCGTAAAAAATAATGATAAGTGTTATTATTCTGTATTTTCAGAACGAAAAAAAAATTAAATGCGAACTTACGCTAATTTTTGAATGTAATGTACACTATGTACTTGTAGCTAAGGCAGTATATGACCACGAATTAGAGAGAATGAAATCATAAAATGAGCATAACAAGAGCTTTTAGAATGTAACGAAAAACGTAGTTTAAAGGTTTCCAAAACAATAAAAACCTTTGAAATTAAAAATTTCTGATGGACGTCTTAAATATTCTTAAAAGACTCATCCCGATAATATATGGTAAAAGAAATATATCTATGTGAAATTTGGGAGAAATGTTTTGAGAACAGACTTGTGTTACATTATTAGTTTCTAAATTTCGTCCACTTAGAAGATCGTGTACGTCGTTTATTTCCTGGGTGGTTAACTGAGGCATTCTCGACAGAATAACAGTGTATAATTGTTGATCAGGAAGTTCGTGGCAGAACGTTAGAACCAAGTGATTACCAACTGCCTTTATGACTTGAACTTTTCCAGTAAATTGATGGGTTTGAGGTTTAGGCACCGAATCTAAAATGATGAAATTGTATTTTCCTCATTTGTAAATTTTCAACATGCGAGTAACTATAATATAATTACCATATTTAAATGCAGGACTGATCCATATCCTTTACTAACATATTCGTCGATTTTATCACAATAAGCTTTGGCATATACTGAATTTTTGTCCATTTTTCTTTCTATGCCCTTTAATCTACTTATTGCATTATTTTTACTCTCCGGAAACGATGTTTCAGATTTCCACAGAAGTCCAGTTTCATATCCATTCCCATTACGTTTCATTGTCTCATTTAAAATGCCTTGTGCTCTTATATCTTGCTTTGAAAATGAATTTTTATAGGTTTCTTTAATTCCCAATGAATCAGTTTGCCACTGCTGTTTAATTAAATTATGAAGCAGGCCTATATCGGAGCCTTCGATAGTCTAACGAGCCCGCATGTAGGAATCGTGACGTCACAGCAGTGGAAGGAATATATTACCGTGCATGCCGCTCTGTAACGGCAGTCGTGTGTATATGCATGCCCTGATATTAATTTTTCATGCCACAGAATACTTTTTACCATCCGACTATGAAAAAATTGTTTGTTTTTCTATTATAAACACTTTATTGAGAGCACAGCACAAAAACAAATAAGTATGCATATCAAGAAATACAAGAAAAGTTATTTGATTACTTTAGCAAGCAGATACACAACGTAAATAAATTCTCATTACAACATTTATAACTATAATATGTAATAAAATTTGGCCATTTAAAACTTAATATACTTGTCTAAGCTTAAATAACAAAAACTCCATAAATTGCTATAAATAAAACTCTCCGCTATAACAAAAAATACTAATTAAGCTAACAGCGATATTGATTTTTTAAAGATCTTTGGAAAACTTTTTTACTTTTCTTCTTTTAGAAATATCCTCTTTGGTATTATCATTGTTTACTTTGGGCACCTTTCTCTTTTTATTTTTTTTAGAAATAAGTTCTTTGGCAATATCATTTTTCACTTTAGTATAGTTGTTAAGTAAAATATTGCAAAGTATGTCAACACTTTTCTCTGAAAGTGTTAACAGTGAATTTCCGCATTCGCACTCAGGTTCATCACTTAAGTTAAAATCGGACAGTCTTAATTTCTTCATTGCAAGTGCTTTAAGAATTTGCTTATGAGAATCAAAACTCAAAAAAGTGGTTTCGTATCTTTCAGTAATGAGTGTTTGAAATAAACAATACGTATTTATTATGATATCATTAAAATACTGTTTGGCATACTTTAGACCACCTCTATCGAGCAACTTAATATAACTGTTAATACTGGAGGAAGATTCCAATTCAATATTTTTTTGGCATGTCATAATATCGTAACATTTTTTGCAAGTTTGTTTTACTTTGTGAGCTATATAACCAGTTATATATACCAAAATCATTAAATCATTTTTGGAAAGCTCTACATCATTTTCGAAAACAGATTTATCAAACTTATCACAAATATCAGAAGCAATTTCCTTTGAGCTTAAAACTTCGGCTGTATTTAAAAAGTCTTTTAACAAAAAGGTACCTTTAGTACTTGACGTCAAGTTAATCAAACTTAAAAATTTTAATTTTCTTTCAGACTCTAAAATCTGAGTTAATGTTACGTGGTAAGCAGCTCCACTCATTTGGCGGTACTGCCCAAAACGGGCCTCCAAATCATCCGTTTGGAATTTACCAAACATTATGTATTCAAAATTCATTTCCTCGAAAAAATATCTTGACAATAAAATTAACGTTTTGGTTGTATGGGTTAGTGAAAATTGAGTTTCTTCAGTTAGTTTACCGCTGCGTTTATTTTTTTTCTTATTGCTGTCATAACCTTGTATTTTTAAGTCATTCCACTTATCTAGCCAGTCTACTACAGAATTAAGAAACTTAATATTTTGGTCGTTCACGTCAAATACAGGATTTTGAAAAGGATCTCTTAATGAATGCCCTTTAAATTTTGACTTTACATTGACTATCTTCCACCATCTTAAAATGATTTCCATAAACTGTATGGTGCCAGTTGCTTGCGATGCTTCCAGAGTTTTTAAAGCGGCTATGTTTTTTTCATCAAAAAACTTAACACAGAGGTGCACATTTTGTCTTTCTATAGTTGTGGGAAATAAAACTTTCTTACTTAGGGCAGGTGCTAATTTTATATTATTTCCCTCTTCGTCGTTGTGTAACCGTTTTAAATCGCTAACTTTTGCAAATAATTTTGACACGTTATCACCTGATGTAGAATTATATATAAATGGGGGGAAAATAAATGTCTGATTGCTGTCACACTGGTTTAACCAGTTATTTCGAATAGATTTAAATATATGCACTGTGTCGAAAAACAAAAAAATTTTGTAATTCTGGTTGAACGGATTTTCAATACACGATTTAATTTTACCATCGCATAAAATATCAAACATTTTTCTGTTAACGCGATTATTATCTGACGATATAGATATAATAACGTATCCTGCTAATGTCAGAGTTTGAATTACTTTCATAACAAGTTCCCTTAAGTGTTCGGCATTTAAATTTTTAACTGGATACAAACCGATTACATCTTTATTTTTCGAAAAGATAGAAGACAGCATAAATGTTTGTACAGTGGTAGCACTTTCACTAATAGGCTTATTAGAATTATTAGTAAACCCTTCAATTTTTCCACCTTTCTAAGAAATAAATGGCTTTATATATATTTCGTCTAGCATTACATTGACAAATTTTTCATTATCAGCTAGATATTTAATTTTTTCTGTAATATAACGTTTGTGGGATTCGTCAAATCCTGAGTTACTTGTACTTAAATTCATTTTTAATGCGTTTAAATATCTTGGATTTGGCAGAGTTAATATACTACTACCACGTATTCTTTTATAAGCACCTGGAAAAGCGAAGAAAATTGAACAGGCCCATATTAAAACGTCAACCGAATATCGTTTCCGTTTACTAAATACTAGCAACAGCTGATCTCTAAGGAATATCAAATTATTTTTTATAGATTCATAATCCTCTAAATCAGAAATTGTATCAACAGATTTTTCAATTAGCATACAAGAATTTTTTACAAACAATTCAGCTTCGTCTAGTTTTTCATCAAAATTCAAATTTCCGCTGTCTACATAGGAAAGTAGTGCATTAAAATTTGTCCAGGTATTACAAGCAATGTTTGCGCCGAATATTTCTGTAAATGCTGAACAGTCATTTACAATACAATTGCGATTGGTAATAATTACAGACATGTCTTGTTTGATTAATATCGACATGCCTATCTGCGGAATTTCAGCGTCTACAATAATTTTCAAGAAACAAATTTTGTCTTTTTTTAGTATTACGGAAAAATTTTCGATACCTTTTACTTTTAGAATATAGTTAGCTCTAAAGTTTTCTAAGTCTATAATTCTATCATCGGCTTCTTCTTTTTTTTTCTTTCTTCATTCCTGGCTGCAATTTCTAATTTTCTTCTTTCAGGAGGCTTCCGAGTGGATGGCAAGGAAACGTTCATGTAAGATGGTTGATTCTTAAATATAGTGGGATATGGATCCTCTGTTAATTTAATCCTAGTTCGAGGAATCTGTAAAACTGTCCCATCCGGTCTTATAGCTGTATCATTACGAATGATAAATTTTTCATCAAAATGGTTGATACACACTACAGATGAATTTGTTACCACGAAGTCATTCCTATGTATTGCACGCAACCACTTCTTTCTTTGTGCAGAATCTTTGGGGAATTTAAATATTGTTATGCGATCGGTGTTATTATAATTACTACTGCAAAGTGGTACGCAGCAACAAGATGGCATTTTTATTCACGATGCAGACTGCCACTGCAACTGCACTAAGTACATTTCGCCGGCGTTCATCTACTGTGGTGACGTCACAGCGGGAGTAGGGATATATATGCGGGCTCGTTAGACTATCGAAGGCTCCGCCTATATCGTCTTCTGCGTGTTCATACACATGACAAGTAAAGTGACTTTGATTATTTGAATTCCCTGAAGAAACATTTCCATGTAGAACCCATCCCAACAGCGTTTTACTTAAAGCAGGTCCTCCCCATGATCCAGGAATAATTTTTCATGACACAATTAAAGGCCAATTATCCTGACCAATCAATATAAAAGGTTTGGCATTTACCATAGACAGATTCGGCGTATTTCTGATGTGCGAATATTGAGAAGAAATCCTATTTATGTCGATACTTTGACTTAGTAACGATAAGTTTCTAATAGTTCTAATGTGCCGTAGAAGAAAAGATGCTTTACCATGCTTACCTTGTAGTTGTAAACTTACAGTTTTTGAATCTTCTTCTAATTTTATTTCATTATTCGTCCATTGAATACAAAGGGATTGTTCAGGTCCATCTATCCCTAATTGATCTGCCAAATTCGTATCTATCAATGTCACTGTAGAAGCATCGTCAAGTAATGCGTACGTTTCGATAGAACCCTTTGATCCTTTTAAGATTACCGGCAAGATTTTTAATAATACTGTATTACCTGCCTTTAAAATGTGACAGTTAATTTCCGTCTGACAGTTATCATTTTTAGTCTCGGGTGTCTCCTTAATGTCATTTGTATGTAATAAATAGTGATGTGGCTTCGTACATTGATTTACGCCGCAATTCTTCCTGTACTTACACTGCCTTACACCATGTTTGTCGTTCAGACAAGAAAAACATAAACGATTGGTTCTTACGAACTCCCAACGTTGGTCCACTGAGGAATCTAAAAATTTCTGGCATTTATTAAGCCAATGAGTGCCTTTCTTACAAAATCTACATTCGTTACTTTTACTTATTGAAAGTGTTGTTTCTCTTTTCTTTTGATGAGTATTAAAGGAAATTTCATCTTTGTATTGAGGAATTTGCAATTGACCAGCCGCCTCAGCTTTTCCTTCTAACCAAGAATAAAATTCAATAATTGTTGCCTTTTTCACAAAGATGGTTCTTGTGTGTTCCACCCACATCATCTTGTAGTTAATAGGTAGTTTATTAACTAATTCCCCTAAGAGAATTGGATTCGTAAGATGATCGACTTCTTGCAGTGCTTGAATTGTACACACCAGGTTTCGCAAAGTATCTCCAAATTCCATTATTGTATATAGTTTGTCTTCTCTTGCAAGTGGCATTCTTTTAACTTTATCTCATAATAAGTGTATAATATGCTCAGTTCGACCAAATCTTTTGCCTAAAACGTCGATTATACTTTTGACATTTTGAGGTAGTATAAGCATAGATTGGACAACTTCTCTAGCTTTAGCTTTTAAACATTTCTGAAGTCGAATTAAGTTTTCACTATCAGTAAGACCACACGTTTCTGTCGTTGTTTTATATTGGCAAATAAAATTAGGCCATTCTACCCGTATAACCACACAATACAGAACCTATATCGAACCTGTATTTAAATCTTTAGTCGATACAGGCTTTCTGTACCCTATGGATAGCGCGACGATAGAGATTACATATCGATTGGGTATAGTTGTCTTTACTAACTCTGTATATAAGATGTAAAGCTCCTGTACAGACAACATATAGTTAAAGTACAGATGCAGTTAAGATTGCGTATAGAGCACATGAAGGTACTGTAAAGATACGATATAGGTTTTTAAAGATACTATTCCGATGCTGTATCGTCCAAATTAAGGTGCGGTATAGATAATTCAAGCAATTAATTTTAGATTAAAAAAAATATTTTTTTACGCGGATATATTTTCTTTTATAATATTTTATACAACCCCTCTGTATTTTTTGAGCTAATTTCATTTACACTAATGTATTTATTGATAGATTTTTAATTTTAAAAATGTGCTGCATACTTTACCTTAGCGGGGAATCGAACTGGCCATCTTTGGTTTGTGAGTCGGTCTCCTTGCACCCTGAGCTAATCTCGCCTCTTATAAGATTCGACCGCTAAATGTTTTAAGAGTATTACAGAAGGTTATGATGGACAATATGATACAAATGTACTACCAAGAATTACAGTTAGGGTTAAACCGTTTTTTTGCAGTAAAATTTATAGTGACGTTGCATAATATCTCGTTAAGGGCGTATAGTATGCTTGGATAAAACGTGATTAACAGGGACTACGTAGAAAACGCATTGGACGCTTAATAATAAAGTTAGACATTTTTGTGGGCTCTTGAAATTTTTAAAGTTAAATGTGTTTCATGTTTCTCATTTTCTAATTTTGTTTTTTACATTAATTTTAATGTAGAGTAAAATCATTTTATAAATAGTTGGTAAAGTGTATCGTTTGTAGCTTTGCTAAGTTTTTAATAAACTGATGCCGAAACAAAAAAAAAGACAACTAGGTAGTGTGCATACAAGCGAAGTGGAAAAAAGCAGATATAAACGACGTTAGATTATATATAGTATTAAAATTTCAAGAAACACGTGAAAACAGACTATTTTGATAGAGTAAAGTATTAAGAAAAATAAACAGTGAAGAATTATAGGGGATAAAATATAAAACAGTTTTAGTAGGTTCGGACATTTCGAGAATCTTACTTCGAAATAATTGATGTCTTTGTATTATATTACCACCAACTATTTTAAAGTACATTATTTCTGAATTTCTCGCCATTGCTGAGGTCAGAATTGTAATTTCAAGAAAAAATATCACGTAATATGTCCATGTTGATCTATCTATCTTTTTGGTGAGTAGACTTTCCAAACAGGTCTGTTTATAAACGCCCATAAAGGTTTACAGCTAATCTTAAGCCATGCATTGTTTAACGTCCGGCTTGGTTTTAGGTTTTACCGTTAAGAAAGTTTCTTTGCAATTGAGTCATTCTTATTGTGTTTCGCTGGAAAACTTTTAGCCGATGAAATATATTTATTTACAAATTTTTTCCAATTACATGTTCAAAAACACTTTACTTCTAGTGCTTTAGGTGATCTTTTTGGCCTGGGGGGGGGGGGGGGGGGGGTAATTACCCCTACTACCCCACCCCCCGTAAATCCGCGGTTGGACGTTATAAGTACAGCAAAACTGAGAAAATGCTCTCTGCTGTAGGCACATCAAAAGGTATAGTATTGGTTATAGGTGTAATAACAGTTTATGATGAAGGTTATCATTTTATTTACTTGTGGTTTATAGATATTGTGGTAAATGATCCCCCTATCGAAAATAACTCCACATTGGAGACAGCAGCCTTGGTTAATGATTATGTCATAAATTATTATTATAATTGTAGGAAGCACACAAATCTCCAAGGTTCCATCAAATTCGTAAACTTTAAATTCTTGATCTTGTTGATGCGCCATTTTTAACGTTTTTATACACAAGGCCAACAAATAAAGATAGTGTTTAGATTGACGCTATACACAGCGGTTTTAGGCTTAAGATAAAACTGTAAAGACAGGCAGTATATATTTAGCACAGATTCGATAAAGACAAAAGCGGTAATTGCGCTACAGGTGCGATATAGCCTGCATGAAGATATTGTAGAGATTTGTTAAAGGTACAACTGTAAAGACAATCAGTATATATTTTCTACAGATCCGATAAAGATAAAATCCCTGCTTGAAGTACCGGTGCGGTATAGCATAGAATAAGATGTGATACAGATGTGATAAAGATAAAACTGTACTGGAAACAAGTATAGATATCATATAGATGCGGTAAATATTTAATCTATACAGTTAAGGTATAGGCTAAAGTACAGCTCCAATACATATTACACCTGTATCACGTAATCTTTACCGCATCTTTAAATATCTCTATCGCCTAGGACATCTTTATAGATTTGGTTATACGGGTATAGGGTCGCCATGAAAATTAATTGTTTTGATACGGATTGTCGGGAAATGTATTTAGAAAAATCAAATTAATTTACCTGTGCTGCCTGCATGGAAATACCTTTGTCAATAATTTTGGAGTTTGATTTCTCCTGTGATTCTTCGTTTTTTGAAAATTTTTTGTTAATTTCATCGTCTCGTAAGCCTGGAAGAAGTGCTGTCTGCGCTGGACCTTGGTCAATAATCCATGCTTCTATCCTAGACTTCTGACTGCATTTATCAACATTGTCTGGAAGAAGTGCTGTCTGCATCGAATTCTGATTATTATTGATCCATGTTTCTATCCTAGACCTCTTACTGCATGTATCAACACTGCCATGTTTTTCATCTATTTGAGCCAGTTTTATGGATAATTCCAATTCGAGACGTTCATTTTCTCGCTCCTCTTCAAGCTTCAACCGCTCTTCTTCGCGCTTCAACCGTTCTTCTACACGCTTCCTGTCAGAGCGCTGTCGCTCTATTAGAATTTCCATTTCTGCCTCAAGTTTTTGTCGCCTGATTGTATTTGCTTTACTTGAAACTCTAGTCGACTGATGTGATCTGGCTGAATCTTTTCCAGATTTTTCTCTATAGAAATCTGTAGAATTTCCTGTTATACTTGGTTCCTTATCTAGGTCTGCCTCTACCGCAACATCATTTTTATTTTTAAGTCGTTCACTACGTCGAACACCAGACATGATTCCAAGTGCTGACTCTTTTATCTCGAAGGACCAAAATGTTCAGACTATTCAAAGTTTATTAAGAAAATGTCTTTATTCATAAACGTGTTATTGACAAATTACAAAATGTTTCTTTTTTTTATATATATTCAAAAACAACAGATTAACCCGACTTGATTATATTACATAATTACATCTACAACACAACTGGTTTTTGAGTAAATGGGCGTTAAAGTCGAAATGTTCAAAAATTCGTAGCGGCCGCCATTTTGAAGATAGAGAGTTCGGTAAAAAAGCGTTTGATTTGTCTTAAGACCTTCTATAATTTCCACTATTAAAATTTCCAAAATTCAGTTTCTGAAAAAAATGTTACCAGAAAAACATGTCTGACTTCTGCTTTCGGTTTCGGATTTCTTTTTAAAGCTTATTTTGTCGATGAATTTTTGATATAGCTCTGCATTCCAATTTTCATCAAAATCGAAGTACGGGTTCGAGAGATATCAGCGAAATGACGTACCGTGCACGAACGCATTCGTAAAAATGAGCGAAACACTTCGCCTGGACTTTCCTATACTTATAAATTAACATTGTTTTATATTTTCCAACACTTTTGATGTACACCTGTCTAGACCCGGCTAGTAAAAGTAAACAGCGTTTATAAAAACTTCAAGCCTGAAGAGCGTAACTTAAACCTACCATTACCACGCTGGCTCCGCCTGCAACTGAGTACATGTGAAACAACCGAACTGAAATGAACCGGAGGCACGAGTAAGGAAGCGTGTTGATGTTTGAAAATGTATTAATAACTCGAGAAGTATCATTTTTAGCAAGAAACTACTCTTATTAATTTGTATTTAGAATTTCAAAACCTTTCTGATTTTAAAGCCAAAATGCCACGTTTCCATTTAAAAAAAAGTTATTTTTTACCGTGGCCGCCATATTAAAATTGGAAACTCAAGTTTTTTTCTTAAATACAATGGAGAAGAATTTTCCCTACAACTTTTCTCTTGGGTTTGCGAGTCTATCTATTAAAATAAAAAAGTTAGCTTACACTGAACATTAAACGACTAGTACAAGAATACAACTGCTGTAGAAAGTATGTGAAATTCTTCTAAGGACAAAAAGATTATTAAGGGGCAAAAAGTTCGATGTTTTGATTTTTTGTAAAAAGATTCTTCTAGAGCAAACAAAACAAAAAACCAGATTTTTAATTTTTTATCGAAAAAAATTGGGGGGAGGGGAAACAGTAGCCCCCCTAAATATGTAATTATCGAAAAAATATTATTATATTCGGGTTTTGCTATCAATGGTGAGCTATTTCACAGTAACAGAAATATTTTATTGACCCCCGTTAAATAAATAAAAGGGTACCAATTTTCAATTTTCAAAAATTCACAGAGGGCGTCACAGTGAAATTATAGCAATGAGCAAAAAACAGAATTGTAGCAAATGCCTATCTTTATTAGCTTAAAAAGTTTAAATAAAAACGTGTAAGCAGTTTTTGAGATTTTTTTTTTTGAAAATTTTTAAAATTTTGGAGTGGTGCCATTGCGATCGTTTTGAGATTTTTAAAATTAATTATATTTCATAGTATAGTTTTCTCAAAGGGCTACCAAACACGATGTAGTTGATTCCAATCAGATAACTGGTTTTTGAGTGAATGGGCGTTAAAGTCGAAATGTTCAAAAATTCGTAGCGGCCGCCATTTTAAAGCTAGAGAGTTCGGTAAAAAATCGTTTGATTTGTCCTAAGGCCTTCTTTAATCTCCACTATTAAAATTTCCAAAATTCAGTTTTTGAAAAAAATGCTACCAAAAAAAACATGTCTAACTTCCGCTTCCGGTTTCGGTTTTTTTATAAAAGCTTATTTTGTCGGGTAATTTTTGATATACTCCCTCATTCCAAAGCACATCAAAATCGGTCCAGCCGTTCCGGAGATATGGAGCGTAACACACCCACCCACCCAGACAGACATTTTTTTTAAATTACTTTTTTGGGGTCCATAGATACCCCCCCCCCCCCGACTATTTCCGTTAAAATCTCAACTTTGTAATTTTGCATGAAATCAATACTTCCCTATACTGAAAGTATAGGAAAGTAAAAAGATGTTTGATAGACTAATATACGAGATGTTAGAGATACATGAGATCACGACGAATCTTAAAGTTTTTAGCTAATCATATCTTAAATGGGAAGTAAAAAGTCAAGTATAAATAACTGTTTTAAGAATAACTGTTGACATCTTTCTTGACTGATAGTAGTTTAGCTACTTTTAGATGCATGAATCAAATCACTATATATCAGCTAATTTAATAGACTGCAGCACAGCTTCATCAACAGTTTTCAAGCAAACAGCATGCTAACTTTAGAAAAGTCTTCTGTTCAAACCATAACAAAAAAGTTACTCAGATTATTCGACAGTATTCTCATACACCACTCGTTAAAATTTGGTTGCATGTATCTCTAACACCCTCTACATATAAGTATAAGTTTGCTTTAGAATTAGCATTGCGCATAGGAGAGTAAAATCGGATATGGAATAAATAAATGTATAAATTAAACCATTAATAATTTTAACAAGATACTTATAGATATATCAACATGTTTACATATTGATTATTAATGGTAAGATTAAAAGTAAACAGAACTTGACTTGATTTTGGTTTTCTATATCTGCATCCAAATGACTTGATTTCTCATTCCAAAACTTCCAGTAATGGTGAATTTAAGAGATCAATTTGCTCATTCATTAAAGGTACAGTTTTTAAATGCTTGTGAATCTGAAAAGCTTCCAGTATATCTAATTTAAGTTTATCATTACAAAAGTGCAACCATTTTATAGTGTTGTTAGATGTCATTAAATAATTGTGTTCCAATAAGTGTTTAGTGTAATTGGATTTATGAGTATTAATGCTAAGAGAAAACCAGGTGATTTACTAAGATCAGGCATTTACTTGCTCCCACTATTCAGTTTATATAGGCCAGACAATAAGTAATTTTGATATTAGGTACAAAGTTACAAATATAAACACCAACATAAATCCAATTACGCTAAAGAACACAATCATTTAATGACATCATCAACTATAAAATTTTTACACTTTTCTGATGATAAATGCAAATTAGATATATATTTAAAAACTGTACTATTAATGAAGATTGATCTCATAAAGTCAACATTATTGGAACATTTGCAGTAAGAAATCAAATCATCTACAAACATAGATAACCAAGATCAAGTCAAGTTCTAGCGTTTGTAAAGTAACTATTTATTTTCAAATCTTACCATTGATAATGACATGTAAACATGTTGAAATACCTACGTATAAGGTTCAAATAAATAAATACTACTTGTTAATGCTATATATTATTTTATTTATACATTAATATGAACTTTAACGAAGTTAACCTGGAACTTATTAATAGAGTAAATAAATGCCTAGCATTTGATTTTATTTAATTTTCAAGCATTTTTATTGTTTTAGAATCTAGAGGGGCAATACCAAAGAAATTTATGATAGGAAAATCAAAGAAGCAGTTAAAATATTTAAGTGAGCAAAATCCTTCAAAAGCAAATGTCACAACATCGAATGTGGCCACAGTATCGGATTACGATAGTGGTGAATCAATGCGTAAAAATAGTGACGAACCAAGTACTTCCAAGTCCGTAAACAAGTCAAATGTAAAGACATTAAGCGTGAATGTTGAACAGTTAGAATCCGTTAAAGATAAATTAATAAATTCAAGCAAAAAGCCAGAAAATTACAGAAAAGACTACATCCAAGGATACTGCTTTTACTGAAATGCCAGTTAAAAAGAAGAAACCCCGTAAAAACTATTCTCTGCTTGTGACAAATAGATACAATCTCAGAAATAATAAAACAGTAATAATTAATTCAACATCTAGAAGCAAGAAAAATCAGGATAGCCCTATCCGACAAACAGCAGAAAATAATAATTTGGATGTCATTCGAGAAGCATCTTTACTAGGTCTACCCATCACTTAAAATTGTAAAATAATTAACTTAAAAAAAAAAAGAAAACCGACTTCAAATAAAAACACAAAAGTGACATAAGTTAACTAAAAAGCAAAAAATAAATGTTTTTTTATACAACAGTTTAATACTTATTTGTTGTTCCGTTTAATGTAATTAAGAAATTGTTGTTTATTATATAATTATTAATTGTTTTATAATTTTTAAGTCGGTGGCAAGTAAAACAAAAATTATATACCTTGCTGCAATAACAAATTTGATTCGAATTTTTATGTTTTACTTGGCACCGACTTAAAAATTATAAAACAATTAATAATTATATAATAAACAACAATTTCTTAATTACATTAAACGGAACAACAAATAAGTATTAAACTGTTGTATAAAAAACATTTATTTTTTGCTTTTTAGTTAACTTATGTCACTTTTGTGTTTTTATTGGAAGTCTGTTTTCTTTTTTTTTAAAGTTAATTATCATATACTTGGTTTTCTCTTGGTTTATTTCTAAGCCTCTTTCTTTTGCTTCTTTACTAATCATCTTCATTGTTTCTTCCAAACTTTTCCTATCCCTTGCTATCAGTGCTATGTCATCGGCATATGCTACCACTTGTATAGCTTTCTCTATTATTGTTCCTTTAATTTCGCATTCTTTCATTATTCCTTCTATTGCAATATTGAACAGTGTTGCCGATAATCCATCTCCTTGTCGTACTCTTTCATACATTTCTATTTTTTCTGTTAGTCCTTCATGTGTTAGTACCTCGAGCTTTCGATCCTTCCATAGTCATGTTTATTAATCTTATCAGTTTTTTGGGTATCCCCATTTTCCTCGAATCTCTTGTAATCGATCCTCTTTTAACTGTATCGAATGCCTGCCTATAGTGTATAAATACTATTTCTACCTCTATGTCTTGTTCATGGCACTTTTCTACTATTTGTTTTAGCGTATGGGTTGCCTCTATTGTTGACCGCCCTTGTCTGAACCCATTCTGGTACTCTCCTATTCTTTCCTCTGTAAACTTATTTAATTTTTTTAGTATTAATGTTGTTAGTATCTTGTACACTAAATTCAGTAGGGTTATCCTTCTATAATTTTCACATAGCATTCTCCTTTCTTTGGTATTGGTATTATAATTCCGGACCTTCACTCCTCGGGTATCTCCTCTTTCCTCCATATTTGCTTCATTAATTCGTAAATCCTTTTTTTGACTTTCTCTCCTCCTTCCTTCAGCATTTCGTCGCATATACTGTCTGGTCCTGCTGCTTTTTTTTTCTCAAATTTTTAATTACCTCGCCAACTTCTTCTTCTGATGGTCCTTCTACTTCTACCTCTACTTCCTCTTCATCTTCGCCAATCCTCTCTTCGGCTTCTTCCTTCGTTGTTGTTTCTTTCATATATCTTTCCCATTCTTTCTTGTCTATATTAACCGTGATTTTTCTTCTCCTTTTTTGTTTTCTAATTTCCTGGTATAACCTTGTGTTATTTTTACTGTCTTTTTCTATATCGTTCATCATGTCGTCAATCCACTCCTGTTTTTTGTTTCTTATTACTCTTGCTGCTTCTTTCCTTATTTGTTTGTATTCTTCATAATCATTCTCTCTGTTTGTTCTTATCCATTTTAACCTTTTCTCTTTCTTCCTTTTTATTAGTATTTCACATTGCCCGTCGAACCAATCTTTTCTGTATTGTTCCTTTCTTCGACCTATTACTTTTTCTGTTGTTTCGAGTATCTTATTTTTTATGCTCTCCCATGCTGTTTCTATATTGTCATTTTCCTTCTCTTTGCTTAGCTGCTTCTTTAATTCTTTTTCATACTCTCTTCTTTTTTCTCTGTTCTGTAGTGCTTCTATATTCCATTTTCTTTTTAGGCTTCTTTCCTGCCTGTTCCTTACTACTTTCAGTTTCACTTTCGCTATCACCAATTGGTGATCCGTGTCTACACTTGTCCCTCTATAAGATCTTACATCTTGTATCATTTTTTGCTCCTTCTTTTTAATTATGATATGGTCAATTTGATTTCCTTCGGTCTTTCCTGGCAGTAACCATGTCATTTTATGCTCCTTTTTATGTTGGAATATTGTACTAACTATTATCATATTCATTTGTGCTGCTAGGTTATATAGTCCCATTCCATTATCTGTGGTTTTGTCATGTATGGTATGTTTCCCTGCCACCTTCCTTATGTACTCCTCCTTCCCTATCTTAGCGTTAAGGTCTCCTGTTATTATTATTGTGTCATGTTTCGGTACTCTTTCACATACTTCTTCTAATTTTTCGTAGAACTTATTTTTCTATTGTTTTTTTCATTACCTCCCTATTTACTATGAACGCAGTTCCATTCTTTCCTTGTTTTTCTTCCCCTCCATACATCATTGTAAATTTTTCCTTCTCTATTCTTCCTTCTCCTTTACATCTTATTTCTTGTATTGCCAATATTCCTATTTTGTATCTCTCCATCTCTTTCCCTATTTCTTCCATTTTCCCCATTTCTAGCATTGTTCTCGCATTCTATGTTCCAATTCTCATTTTCGATTTCTCTTTGTTTTTCTTCTTTTTCATTTCTTTTCCTGTTTTCTTTTTGTCTTCCTGTTCTTTATTTCGTTGTCCTTTCTTTTCGTTGCTTATCGTTCTTTGTGTTTCCGTCCGGCTCTCGTTTCCTGTTAGTTGTTCTCATAGACCATGTTTATAGCTCTTATTAGCCGTTCACTCACTTGTTTCTTTCTTAAGGTTTCCCATATTATTTGCCTCCTCACTCTACCAAATGCCTTAGTTAAATCAATAAAACTGATGTATTCATCACTTTCTAAAATCTGCCTTAATGCGAATAGGTCATCGTGCATGCACCGTCTGCTCTAAAATCATTGGAGTACCGGTTCGTATATTTTTCCTGGTACACTTAATAAGGAAATTCCTCTATGATTCTCGCTTTGTTTATTATCTCCTTTGTAAAGTGGTAAAATTACCACCATCTGTCAATCTTAATCCAGGTCATATTCATCAATTGTAGTAACAATGCAGTTCCCTCTTCCCCCACTTTTAATTTTTTTAAATGCTTTTGCAGTTGCATCATTTTAATTTTGTCTTCTCTTATCACTTGTTGCTTTTCAAACCGCGTTTATTTTATGATTTGCTGTCTCTTTTTCATCACTTTCTAACAAGTACTGAAATATTCCTTCTCTCTCCTTACTTTTGGATATTATTTTTCCACTTTTATCGGTTATATGTTTTTACACGTAGTTTTTGTTGTTTCTTAAATTATTTAAATTTTGTGGAACAGTTTCTGGTTTTGTGTATAATTTGTTTTCCACATTAGTACCAACATTTTCACACGATTTATTTTTTACTTCTTTTACTATTCTTTTAATGTGCTTTCTTTGTTCTTTATACAGTGTGTGGATCAAGTTTGGAACAAATTCATTATCTCCCGAAATATTATATTTCAGTAAAAACGCTTGGACACTTAAACTTCAGTTTTATCCCAGCCACATTTTAAGCATATTGCTATTGCCAAAGGGTCACGTGACACGGCGCAGTGTGAAGTAAAAGTATCAATTACATTCTTAATAATGCAAATCTTCTTTTACCTGCAGTTTAACTCTTTATAGCTGAAGTGGGACAATTCTCCTTGTAAAGACTAGGAAAAAGAGTTTATAGTCATTGGTGGCGCATAAGATGTTAACACTGAATACTTTTGAAAACATGATAAGTAACAATTTCTAAAGTATAGGGAATTTTTTACTTTGCTCATTTTTAATTTTTTTCCAGTTTATTTCTAATAAGATACGACCTTGCTCTTTCGCTTTTCTGCACATGACGGTATAATATTAAGTCCATCTTGCATTATCTTTTTGGCACCTTTGTGCTTTCTGTGACATCTAATGTTAAAATTTTTGTTTGATTATATTCCTTTATTGGCTCTTTTTCTTTCCCCCCTAAACTTCTAGTATTACATGTTCCTATTTTTGTACTTTTTTCGTCGCCTTATTTAGTATAGTGTTCACGTTAATCTTCAATCAGTTCTTGCTTATCATATCCTGCCAGTCTGTCATCTTTCCATCTTTTCTGTTAAAAACTTGCTTCTCTACAATTTTAAACCTCTTGTTTAATTTCCTTTATTTCTTCCTTAAATTCCTCTGTTCAGTTCACTAGCATTTCATAATTATTTGGTAAGAACTCTTCTCTCATTTCTTTTGTCCACTTCTCCGACATTATTCTTATTTCCCCGATCTCCTGCGCCTTTGTTATTTTCTTCTCATTTGTTGTATTCTTGATCGGGGATCCTGCCGTTAATGTACTTTTCTGTACTTCATAGTTTTTGAGCAACAATTTTCCAAGTAAATCAACAGCAATCACTGAATTGGCAAAATTTGTAATAAGCTTGTCTCTCATTTTCACATGGATATACAGAAGTCCTTTGCAACTTGTACTAGAAACGGTACCACCAGCAATAATAGTAAAAACTTTTTTTTTTGACAATAAATTACATAAACTTTTGCCGTAAGCTTGTCATTATTATTTACTTTAGTCTTTATTTAAAAACAATTCTGTATTCACCTTTTCCTAAAACAAGATTTTACTCTTTTAAACAGGAAAATACCATAGAAGGCCTGAGCAAATAGATTCACAGAGATGCACAGTTGATAATAATGATAGTTTATTTGCAATAGCAAATAGAAAATCGAATGTTGTCTATACAGTTGTTAATGATGAGGTTACAGCTTTAGGTAAGTAAATAACTTTTTGGTAGATATTTGTTCTAACTATACCTTTGTTATAACAGACTGGTATTCTGAACCACCGGAATTCGATATTAAACCTCCTGAATGTGGGATGACAGTAAAATACAGTCTGAGAAACGTAAAATCATCGTGTGGTACCTTCTCATGTGGCCATGTAGTATTTGCTCCAAACTACAACACACCGTGGCTGGTTTCAGAGAAATATGATGTAGTAAGTGATTTTTGTTTTCTACATTATTTTGAGTCATAAGTATAGAACCAATTAGCATTTTTTCAAATTAACGTCATCATCGACATTTTTTTCGATGCATAGCATATTTTTACTGTATCCGACCATGCAATTGATCATACCAAGTATTAGGAAGTTATCTAGAAAGAAAACAGTCTGGGAACTGGAAATTCTTTTAATTTCAAGAAACAGCATATTGCAAACGAAATTTGAACAAAACTGTACTCCATTTAAGTTAGATCTGAATTGTCAAAGCTGACGTTTGCTGGTAGCATTGGAATTTCATCTTAGTTATTTGTTTGTTTTTATTACAAAATTGTTAAATTTAAATTTTTAATTTTATGTTAGTGTACCTATAGCAACATATTACCAACATTTGACATTATTTACCTACAGCTCCTGCACAAATAATAATAACAGAATAAAGGTTTGGCATTTGTATTTGAATTTTCACACTGACAATTCAGGTCTAAAGTGAATGGAGTATAGCAATTATTTAAAAAATAAACATTTTACAAGAAATATTTAAAATGGTGTACATTAAACATCAGTGAAATTAATTTTACCGGTAAAATAAAAAAAACGGTAAGTAAAATCATTATTTTACCGGTAAAATTAATTTCACGTCAAAAATGATGTCATTGGATTCCTTATGAAAAACCATTTAGTTTGATACTAGATACTCGACAGTTCTACTTAATAACGAAAACACAAACATACAATTATTTATAGTTTATATAAATATAACGGTTATGTAACTTACAGTTGCCGTTATAATTATTAAAGTATACCTAAATTAAATACAAAGCAAAATGCGATAACAAAAATAAAAAATATTTAATATATATTATTATATTATAATAGGATTGGTTTAAAGAAATTAATCTTTATTTAGGTTTCCTACCATAAAACATTTCTGACCCTTTCCAAGAAAAATAATGTTTTGTTTTGGAGTACGACGAATATCCACGCGCGGCAATTCGAAATGATTTTACCCGTAAAATGTGATTTTACTTTACCATTAAAATACCATTTTACCATTACTGTTAAACATTTGCTAATGTCCCGAAAACAACGAAAAAATTTTTCCTCAGGTTTTTTTTTAGAAAATTTCTTAAAATATGATTTTTTTATAATGCTATCAACTGATACTAAAAAAGAAAAACTATGCCATACTTTAAAATAATTAATATTTTATATCATAAATGTAGTACAAGAGTTAACTACTACTTAAGATCAGATGCTTCGAGCATGCAGTCAGTCGCTTTAGTGCTCGCTTGCTTAATGTCACAACAAAGCACGTGTTATACCTATGGTCCATTCTCTTTAGATCTGTACTATCAAATCTGATGTTTCTTGGCAGCATTATGAAATTCATGTTAGCTGTTTGTTTGTTTTTGTGCCAAAACTGTTAAAATTAAGTTTTACTTTCCCATACTTCTAGTATGGGAATGTATTGTGTTTGGAAAACTTACGATTTGAAAATTTTGACGGAAATACATGGTTGCAACGGCTACGCAGAATGCAGCTTACCAGGTCAGTTTTCATAGATATCCGGTATGGCCGGGTAATACCTATTACTCGACCGGGTATACAATTATTTTATTTACTTATATGTTACTCTCAATTGCACAAAAGTCATACCTTCTAACTTAGAGTTGGTTAGATTAAAGGTCTAACTGTAAAATGGCGGTTCCTACCTTTTTTTTTAAATTTCGGCTTTAACGTCTATTTACTCAAAAACGACTTGACAGATCTGGATTAAATTTGGTATTACAATAACTCTAAGGGAGCACAATGTTACTTTGTGAGAGAATTTATACAAATGAAAACTGTGAAGTGAAACATTTTGGACATTAAATAAAATATATTGCTCAAAATTGGACACACAATTTTTTTTCAACTAACCAAAATTCATGCCCTCTTCTTCAATAAATGGGGGCGATAAATAATTTTTGTGTAAGCTAAATTACTCCTGAGTGACATGAACTTAATTTAGCTGCAGCAAAATATATAGATAGGTTAATTTTCCTCTTCTCTCCCTAATTTTGGTGAACAAATTGGTCCTTCCATTTTTCGGTTCTTTTAATTCCTGAGGAATCTTTTTTTCAAAAAATCAATAAACTGACTATTTCTCAAAAAAAAACATAGAGACATTTTCGTTGTAACTTAGTCAACATAGGATCATTGATAACAACTTAAGAGTGTGCGAGGTAGATTGTGAAACACGGTGTAACGAATCGTTACTAATTTTGATCTAATTTATAAGAACTGTTTAAGTTTTACATTTAGTTTATATGCCGTTTTCCGTTTACAGTATTATATTACCGTTAGGAGTTTATGTTATATTTAAAATCAGTAGGATTCCGTTGGTTTATGCTTTATAGTCATTGTGTGCAAGTTTCAGTAATTTAGCAACCGTTTTGGTATTTTAATATTGTAATTTTAAAATGTATATTTGATTTCAAACATTTCATTTACGGCCGGAAATCAGATAACCGCGTCTCCGCGGATCGAGCCGCAGAGATGCTATGTCAGCCCCGCTCTTGTTGGGGATGCGCTTCGATTTCGGGCGCATACCGACCGGCTATAAATTCAAAATTTTGAATTTTGAAAGTCAGTTCGCCGATGTTCCAGCCAAGTACCAGTCCTGCCACTACTACAGTCACCAGTGCTCCGACCGAGGTAACCGACCACCGCATCCAGGACATTGGGGTAAGCAGGCTATGTTTTGACACCATTGTTAGTAACGTCAGATATTGCTCTCTCTCTCTCTCTCTCTCTCTCTCTCTCTCTCTCTCTCTCTCTCTCTCTCTCTCTCTCTCTCTCTCTCTCTCTCTCTCTCTCTTTTAT
>CATVIB010000452.1:0-19567 GCA_958336395.1 Ctenicera cuprea
TTTACAATTACAATTACAATTACAATTACAATTACAATTACAATTACAATTACAATTACAATTACAATTACAATTACAATTACAATTACAATTACAATTACAATTACAATTACAATTACAATTACAATTACAATTACAATTACAATTACAATTACAATTACAATTACAATTACAATTACAATTACAATTACAAGTACAATGCCAATTACAATTACAATTACAATTACAATTACAATTACATTTACAATTACAATTACAATTACATTTACAATTACAATTACAATTACAATTACAATAACAATTACAATTACAATTACAATGACAATTACAATTACAATTACAATTACAATTACAATTACAATTACAATTACAATTACAATTACAATTACAATTAAAATTACATTTACAATTACAATTACAACTACAATTACAATTACAATTACAATTACAATTACAATTACAATTACAAATACAATTACAGTTACAATTACAATTACAATTACAATTACAATTACAATTACAATTACAATTACAATTACAATTACACTTACAATTACAATTACAATTACAATTACAATTACAATTACAATTACAATTACAGTTACAGTTACAATTACAATTACAATTACAATTACAATTACAATTACAATTACAATTACAATTACAATTACAATTACAATTACAATTACAATTACAATTACAATTACAATTACAATTACAATTACAATTACAATTACAATTACAATTACAATTACAATTACAATTACAATTACAATTACAATTACAATTACAATTACAATTACAATTACAATTACAATTACAATTACAATTACAATTACAACTACAATTACAATTACAATTACAATTACAATTACAATTACAATTACAATTACAATTACAATTCTAATTCCAATTACAATTACAATTACAATTACAATTACAATTTCAATTACAATTACAATTACAATTACAAATACAATTACAATTACAATTACAATTACAATTACAATTACAATTACAATTACAATTACAATTACAATTACAATTACAATTACAATTACAATTACAATTACAATTACAATTACAATTACAATTACAATTACAATTACAATTACAATTTCAATTACAATTACAATTACAATTACAATTACAATTACAATTACAATTATAATTACAATTACAATTTAAATTACAATTACAATTACAATTACAATTACAATTACAATTCCAATTACAATTACAATTACAATTACAATTACAATTACATTTACAATTACAATTACAATTACAATTACAATTACAATTACAATTACAATTACAATTACAATTACAATTACAATTACAATTACAATTACAATTACAATTACAATTACAATTAAAATTACAATTACAATTACAATTACAATTACAATTACAATTACAATTACAATTACAATTACAATTACAATTACAATTACAATTACAATTACAATTACAATTACAATTACAATTACAATTACAATTACAATTACAATTACAATTACAATTACAATTACAATTACAATTACAATTACAATTACAATTACAAGTGCAATTACAATTACAATTACAATTTCAATTACATTTACAATTACAATTACAATTACAATTACAATTACAATTACAATTACAATTACAATTACAATTACAATTACAATTACAATTACAATTACAATTACAATTACAATTACAATTACAATTACAATTACAATTACAATTACAATTACAATTACAATTACAATTACAATTACAATTACAATTACAATTACAATTAAATTACAATTACAATACAATTACAATTACAATTACAATTACAATTACAATTACAATTACAATTACAATTACAATTACAATTACAATTACAATTACAATTACAATTACAATTACAATTACAATTACAATTACAATTACAATTACAATTACAATTACATTACAATTACAATTACAATTACAATTACAATTACAATTACAATTACAATTACAATTACAATTACAATTACAATTAAATTACAATTACAATTACAATTACAATTACAATTACAATTACATTTACAATTACAATTACAATTACAATTACAATTACAATTACAATTACAATTACAATTACAATTACAATTACAATTACAATTACAATTACAATTACAATTACAATTACATTTACAATTACAATTACAATTACCATTACAATTACAATTACAATTACAATTACAATTACAATTACAATTACAGTTACAGTTACAGTTACAGTTACAATTACAATTACAATTACAATTACAATTACAATTACAATTACAATTACAATTACAATTACAATTACAATTACAATTACAATTACAATTACAATTACAATTACAATTACAATTACAATTACAATTACAATTACAATTACAATTACAATTACAATTACAATTACAATTACAATTACAATTACAATTACAATTACAATTACAATTACAATTACAATTACAATTACAATTACAATTACAATTACAATTACAATTACAATTACAATTACAATTACAATTACAATTACAATTTCAATTACAATTACAATTACAATTACAATTAAAATTACAATTACAATTACAATTACAATTACAATTACAATTACAATTACATTTACAATTACAATTACAATTACAATTACAATTACAATTACAATTACAATTACAATTACAATTACAATTACAAATACAATTACAATTACAATTACAATTACAATTACAATTACAATTACAATTACAATTACAATTACAATTACAATTACAATTACAATTACATTTAAAATTACAACTACAATTACAATTACATTTACAATTACAATTACAATTACAATTACAATTACAATTACAATTACAATTACAATTACAATTACAATTACATTTACAATTACAATTACAATTACAATTACAATTACAATTACAATTACAATTACAATTACAATTACAATTACAATTACAATTACAATTACAATTACAATTACAATTACAATTACATTTACAATTACAATTACAATTACCATTACAATTACAATTACAATTACAATTACAATTACAATTACAATTACAATTACAATTACAGTTACAATTACAATTACAATTACAATTACAATTACAATTACAATTACAATTACAATTACAATTACAATTACAATTACAATTACAATTACAATTACAATTACAATTACAATTACAATTACAATTACAATTACAATTACAATTACAATTACAATTACAATTACAATTACAATTTCAATTACAATTACAATTACAATTACAATTACAATTACAATTACAATTACAATTACAATTACAATTACAATTACAATTACAATTACAATTACAATTACAATTACATTTACAATTACAATTACAATTACAATTACAATTACAATTACAATTACAATTACAATTACAATTACAATTACAATTACAATTACAATTACAATTACAAATACAATTACAATTACAATTACAATTACAATTACAATTACAATTACAATTACAATTACAATTACAATTACAATTACAATTACATTTACAATTACAATTACAATTACAATTACAATTACAATTACAATTACAATTACAATTACAATTACAATTACAATTACAATTACAATTACAATTACAATTACAATTACAATTACAATTCCAATTGCAATTGCAATTGCAATTACAATTACAATTACAATTACAATTACAATTACAATTACAATTACAATTACAATTACAATTACAATTACAATTACAATTACAATTACAATTACAATTACAATTACAATTACAATTACAATTGCAATTGCAATTGCAATTGCAATTGCAATTGCAATTACAATTACAATTACAATTACAATTACAATTACAATGACAATCACGATCACGATCACGATCACGATCACGATCACGATCACGATCACGATCACAATCACAATCACAATCACAATCACAATCACAATCACAATCACAATCACAATCACAATCACAATCACAATCACAATCACAATCACAATCACAATCACAATCACAATCACAATCACAATCACAATCACAATCACAATCACAATCACAATCACAATCACAATCACAATCACAATCACAATCACAATCACAATCACAATCACAATCACAATCACAATCACAATCACAATCACAATCACAATCACAATCACAATCACAATCACAATCACAATCACAATCACAATCACAATCACAATCACAATCACAATCACAATCACAATCACAATCACAATCACAATCACAATCACAATCACAATCACAATCACAATCACAATCACAATCACAATCACAATCACAATCACAATCACAATCACAATCACAATCACAATCACAATCACAATCACAATCACAATCACAATCACAATCACAATCACAATCACAATCACAATCACAATCACAATCACAATCACAATCACAATCACAATCACAATCACAATCACAATCACAATCACAATCACAATCACAATCACAATCACAATCACAATCACAATCACAATCACAATCACAATCACAATCACAATCACAATCACAATCACAATCACAATCACAATCACAATCACATTTACAATTACAATTACAATTACAATTACAATTACAATTACAATTACAATTACATTTACAATTACAATTCCAATTGCAATTACAATTACAATTACAATTACAATTACAATTACAATTACAATTACAATTACAATTACAATTACAATTACAATTACAATTACAATTACAATTACAATTACAATTACAATTACAATTACAATTACAATTACAATTACAATTACAATTCCAATTGCAATTGCAATTGCAATTACAATTACAATTACAATTACAATTACAATCACAATCACAATCACAATCACAATCACAATCACAATCACAATCACAATCACAATCACAATCACAATCAACAATCACAATTACAATTACAATTACAATTACAATTACAATTACAATTACAATTACAATTACAATTACAATTACAATTACAATTACAATTACAATTACAATTACAATTACAATTACAATTACAATTACAATTACAATTACAATTACAATTGAAACTGAAACTGAAACTGAAACTGAAACTGAAACTGAAACTGAAACTGAAACTGAAACTGAAACTGAAACTGAAACTGTAACTGAAACTGAAACTGAAACTGAAACTGAAACTGAAACTGAAACTGAAACTGAAACTGAAACTGAACTGAAACTGAAACTGAAACTGAAGCTGAAGCTGAAGCTGAAGCTGAAGCTGAAGCTGAAACTGAAACTGAAACTGAAACTGAAACTGAAACTGAAACTGAAACTGAAACTGAAACTGAAACTGAAACTGAAACTGAAACTGAAGCTGAAGCTGAAGCTGAAGCTGAAACTGAAACTGAAACTGAAACTGAAACTGAAACTGAAACTGAAACTGAAACTGAAGCTGAAGCTGAAGCTGAAACTGAAACTGAAACTGAAACTGAAACTGAAACTGAAACTCAAACTCAAACTGAAACTGAAACTGAAACTGAAGCTGAAGCTGAAGCTGAAACTGAAACTGAAACTGAAACTGAAACTGAAACTGAAACTGAAACTGAAAATGAAACTGAAACTGAAACTGAAACTGAAACTGAAACTGAAACTGAAACTGAAACTGAAACTGAAACTGAAACTGAAACTGAAACTGAAACTGAAACTGAAACTGAAACTGAAACTGAAACTGAAACTGAAACTGAAACTGAAACTGAAACTGAAACTGAAACTGAAACTGAAACTGAAACTGAAACTGAAACTGAAACTGAAACTGAAACTGAAACTGAAACTGAAACTGAAACTGAAACTGAAACTGAAACTGAAACTGAAACTGAAACTGAAACTGAAACTGAAACTGAAACTGAAACTGAAACTGAAACTGAAACTGAAACTGAAACTGAAACTGAAACTGAAACTGAAACTGAAACTGAAACTGAAACTGAAACTGAAACTGAAACTGAAACTGACTCTGAAACTTGAAACTGAAACTGAAACTGACACTGAAACTGAAACTGAAACTGAAACTGAAACTGAAACTGAATCTGAAACTGAAACTGAAACTGAAACTGATACTGAAACTGAAACTGAAACTGAAACTGAAACTGAAACTGAAACTGAAACTGAAACTGAAACTGAAACTGAAACAGAAACTGAAACTGAAACTGAAACTGAAACTGAAACTGAAACTGAAACTGAAACTGAAACTGAAACTGAAAATGAAACTGAAACTGAAACTGTAACTGAAACTGAAACTGAAACTGAAACTGAAACTGAAACTGAAACTGAAACTGAAACTGAAACTGGAACTGAAACTGAAACTGAAACTGAAACTGAAACTGAAACTGAAACTGAAACTGAAACTGAAACTGAAACTGAAACTGAAACTGAAACTGAAACTGAAACTGAAACTGAAACTGAAACTGAAACTGAAACTGAAACTGAAACTGAAACTGAAACTGAAACTGAAACTGAAACTGAAACTGAAACTGAAACTGAAACTGAAACTGAAACTGAAACTGAAACTGAAACTGAAACTGAAACTGAAACTGAAACTGAAACTGAAACTGAAACTGAAACTGAAACTGAAACTGAAACTGAAACTGAAACTGAAACTGAAACTGAAACTGAAACTGAAACTGAAACTGAAACTGAAACTGAAACTGAAACTGAAACTGAAACTGAAACTGAAACTGAAACTGAAACTGAAACTGAAACTGAAACTGAAACTGAAACTGAAACTGAAACTGAAACTGAAACTGAAACTGAAACTGAAACTGAAACTGAAACTGAAATTGAATCTGAAACTGAATCTGAAACTGAAACTGAAACTGAAACTGAAACTGAAACTGAAACTGAAACTGAAATTGAAACTGAAACTGAAACTGAAACTGAAACTGAAACTGAAACTGAAACTGAAACTGAAACTGAAACTGAAACTGAAACTGAAACTGAAACTGAAACTGAAACTGAAACTGAAACTGAAACTGAAACTGAAACTGACTCTGAAACTTGAAACTGAAACTGAAACTGACACTGAAACTGAAACTGAAACTGAAACTGAAACTGAAACTGAAACTGAAACTGAAACTGAAACTGAATCTGAAACTGAAACTGAAACTGAAACTGATACTGAAACTGAAACTGAAACTGAAACTGAAACTGAAACTGAAACTGAAACCGAAACCGAAACCGAAAATGAAACTGAAACTGAAACTGAAACTGTAACTGAAACTGAAACTGAAACTGAAACTGAAACTGAAACTGAAACTGAAACTGAAACTGAAACTGAAACTGAAACTGAAACTGAAACTGAAACTGAAACTGAAACTGAAACTGAAACTGAAACTGAAACTGAAACTGAAACTGAAAATGAAACTGAAACTGAAACTGAAACTGTAACTGTAACTGTAACTGTAACTGTAACTGTAACTGTAACTGTAACTGTAACTGTAACTGTAACTGAAACTGAAACTGAAACTGAAACTGAAACTGAAACTGAAACTGAAACTGAAACTGAAACTGAAACTGAAACTGAAACTGAAACTGAAACTGAAACTGAAACTGAAACTGAAACTGAAACTGAAACTGAAACTGAAACTGAAACTGAAACTGAAACTGAAACTGAAACTGAAACTGAAACTGAAACTGAAACTGAAACTGAAACTGAAACTGAAACTGAAACTGAAACTGAAACTGAAACTGAAACTGAAACTGAAACTGAAACTGAAACTGAAACTGAAACTGAAACTGAAACTGAAACTGAAACTGAAACTGAAACTGAAACTGAAACTGAAACTGAAACTGAAACTGAAACTGAAACTGAAACTGAAACTGAAACTGAAACTGAAACTGAAACTGAAACTGAAACTGAAACTGAAACTGAAACTGAAACTGAAACTGAAACTGAAACTGAAACTGAAACTGAAACTGAAACTGAAACTGAAACTGAAACTGAAACTGAAACTGAAACTGAAACTGAAACTGAAACTGAAACTGAAACTGAAACTGAAACTGAAACTGAAACTGAAACTGAAACTGAAACTGAAACTGAAACTGAAACTGAAACTGAAACTGAAACTGAAACTGAAACTGAAACTGAAACTGAAACTGAAACTGAAACTGAAACTGAAACTGAAACTGAAACTGAAACTGAAACTGAAACTGAAACTGAAACTGAAACTGAAACTGAAACTGAAACTGAAACTGAAACTGAAACTGAAACTGAAACTGAAACTGAAACTGAAACTGAAACTGAAACTGAAACTGAAACTGAAACTGAAACTGAAACTGAAACTGAAACTGAAACTGAAACTGAAACTGAAACTGAAACTGAAACTGAAACTGAAACTGAAACTGAAACTGAAACTGAAACTGAAACTGAAACTGAAACTGAAACTGAAACTGAAACTGAAACTGAAACTGAAACTGAAACTGACTCTGAAACTTGAAACTGAAACTGAAACTGACACTGAAACTGAAACTGAAACTGAAACTGAAACTGAAACTGAATCTGAAACTGAAACTGAAACTGAAACTGATACTGAAACTGAAACTGAAACTGAAACTGAAACTGAAACTGAAACTGAAACTGAAACTGAAACTGAAACTGAAACTGAAACTGAAACTGAAACTGAAAATGAAACTGAAACTGAAACTGTAACTGTAACTGAAACTGAAACTGAAACTGAAACTGAAACTGAAACTGAAACTGAAACTGAAACTGAAACTGAAACTGAAACTGAAACTGAAACTGAAACTGAAACTGAAACTGAAACTGAAACTGAAACTGAAACTGAAACTGAAACTGAAACTGAAACTGAGACTGAAACTGAAACTGAAACTGAAACTGAAACTGAAACTGAAACTGAAACTGAAACTGAAACTGAAACTGAAACTGAAACTGAAACTGAAACTGAAACTGAAACTGAAACTGAAACTGAAACTGAAACTGAAACTGAAACTGAAACTGAAACTGAAACTGAAACTGAAACTGAAACTGAAACTGAAACTGAAACTGAAACTGAAACTGAAACTGAAACTGAAACTGAAACTGAAACTGAAACTGAAACTGAAACTGAAACTGAAACTGAAACTGAAACTGAAACTGAAACTGAAACTGAAACTGAAACTGAAACTGAAACTGAAACTGAAACTGAAACTGAAACTGAAACTGAAACTGAAACTGAAACTGAAACTGAAACTGAAACTGAAACTGAAACTGAAACTGAAACTGAAACTGAAACTGAAACTGAAACTGAAACTGAAACTGAAACTGAAACTGAAACTGAAACTGAAACTGAAACTGAAACTGAAACTGAAACTGAAACTGAAACTGAAACTGAAACTGAAACTGAAACTGAAACTGAAACTGAAACTGAAACTGAAACTGAAACTGAAACTGAAACTGAAACTGAAACTGAAACTGAAACTGAAACTGAAACTGAAACTGAAACTGAAACTGAAACTGAAACTGAAACTGAAACTGAAACTGAAACTGAAACTGAAACTGAAACTGAAACTGAAACTGAAACTGAAACTGAAACTGAAACTGAAACTGAAACTGAAACTGAAACTGAAACTGAAACTGACTCTGAAACTTGAAACTGAAACTGAAACTGACACTGAAACTGAAACTGAAACTGAAACTGAAACTGAAACTGAATCTGAAACTGAAACTGAAACTGAAACTGAAACTGATACTGAAACTGAAACTGAAACTGAAACTGAAACTGAAACTGAAACTGAAACTGAAACTGAAACTGAAACTGAAACTGAAACTGAAACTGAAACTGAAACTGAAACTGAAACTGAAAATGAAACTGAAACTGACACTGTAACTGAAACTGAAACTGAAACTGAAACTGAAACTGAAACTGAAACTGAAACTGAAACTGAAACTGAAACTGGAACTGAAACTGAAACTGAAACTGAAACTGAAACTGAAACTGAAACTGAAACTGAAACTGAAACTGAAACTGAAACTGAAACTGAAACTGAAACTGAAACTGAAACTGAAACTGAAACTGAAACTGAAACTGAAACTGAAACTGAAACTGAAACTGAAACTGAAACTGAAACTGAAACTGAAACTGAAACTGAAACTGAAACTGAAACTGAAACTGAAACTGAAACTGAAACTGAAACTGAAACTGAAACTGAAACTGAAACTGAAACTGAAACTGAAACTGAAACTGAAACTGAAACTGAAACTGAAACTGAAACTGAAACTGAAACTGAAACTGAAACTGAAACTGAAACTGAAACTGAAACTGAAACTGAAACTGAAACTGAAACTGGAACTGGAACTGGAACTGGAACTGGAACTGAAACTGAAACTGAAACTGAAACTGAAACTGAAACTGAAACTGAAACTGAAACTGAAACTGAAACTGAAACTGAAACTGAAACTGAAACTGAAACTGAAACTGAAACTGAAACTGAAACTGAAACTGAAACTGAAACTGAAACTGAAACTGAAACTGAAACTGAAACTGAAACTGAAACTGAAACTGAAACTGAAACTGAAACTGAAACTGAAACTGAAACTGAAACTGAAACTGAAACTGAAACTGAAACTGAAACTGAAACTGAAACTGAAACTGAAACTGAAACTGAAACTGAAACTGAAACTGAAACTGAAACTGAAACTGAAACTGAAACTGAAACTGAAACTGAAACTGAAACTGAAACTGAAACTGAAACTGAAACTGAAACTGAAACTGAAACTGAAACTGAAACTGAAACTGAAACTGAAACTGAAACTGAAACTGAAACTGAAACTGAAACTGAAACTGAAACTGAAACTGAAACTGAAATTGAATCTGAAACTGAAACTGAAACTGAATCTGAAACTGAAACTGAAACTGAAACTGAAACTGAAACTGAAACTGAAACTGAAACTGAAACTGAAACTGAAACTGAAACTGAAACTGAAACTGAAACTGAAACTGAAACTGAAACTGAAACTGAAACTGAAACTGAAACTGAAACTGAAACTGAAACTGAAACTGAAACTGAAACTGAAACTGAAACTGAAACTGAAACTGAAACTGAAACTGAAACTGAAACTGAAACTGAAACTGAAACTGAAACTGAAACTGAAACTGAAACTGTAACTGTAACTGCAACTGCAACTGCAACTGCAACTGCAACTGCAACTGAAACTGAAACTGAAACTGAAACTGAAACTGAAACTGAAACTGAAACTGAAACTGAAACTGAAACTGAAACTGAAACTGAAACTGAAACTGAAACTCAAACTGAAACTGAAACTGAAACTGAAACTGAAACTGAAACTGAAACTGAAACTGAAACTGAAACTGAAACTGAAAATGAAACTGAAACTGAAGCTGAAGCTGAAACTGAAACTGAAACTGAAACTGAAACTGAAACTGAAACTGAAACTGAAACTGACTCTGAAACTTGAAACTGAAACTGAAACTGACACTGAAACTGAAACTGAAACTGAAACTGAAACTGAAACTGAAACTGAAACTGAAACTGAAACTGAAACTGAAACTGAAACTGAAACTGAAACTGAAGCTGAAGCTGAAGCTGAAGCTGAAGCTGAAGCTGAAGCTGAAGCTGAAACTGAAACTGAAACTGAAACTGAAACTGAAACTGAAACTGAAACTGAAACTGAAACTGAAACTGAAACTGAAACTGAAACTGAAACTGAAACTGAAACTGAAACTGAAACTGAAACTGAAACTGAAACTGAAACTGAAACTGAAACTGAAACTGAAACTGAAACTGAAACTGAAACTGAAACTGAAACTGAAACTGAAACTGAAACTGAAACTGAAACTGAAACTGAAACTGAAACTGAAACTGAAACTGAAACTGAAACTGAAACTGAAACTGAAACTGAAACTGAAACTGAAACTGAAACTGAAACTGAAACTGAAACTGAAACTGAAACTGAAACTGAAACTGAAACTGAAACTGAAACTGAAACTGAAACTGAAACTGAAACTGAAACTGAAACTGAAACTGAAACTGAAACTGAAACTGAAACTGAAACTGAAACTGAAACTGAAACTGAAACTGAAACTGAAACTGAAACTGAAACTGAAACTGAAACTGAAACTGAAACTGAAACTGAAACTGAAACTGAAACTGAAACTGAAACTGAAACTGAAACTGAAACTGAAACTGAAACTGAAACTGAAACTGAAACTGAAACTGAAACTGAAACAAACTGAAACTGAAACTGAAACTGAAACTGAAACTGAAACTGAAACTGAAACTGAAACTGAAACTGAAACTGAAACTGAAACTGAAACTGAAACTGAAACTGAAACTGAAACTGAAACTGAAACTGAAACTGAAACTGAAACTGAAACTGAAACTGAAACTGAAACTGAAACTGAAACTGAAACTGAAACTGAAACTGAAACTGAAACTGAAACTGAAACTGAAACTGAAACTGAAACTGAAACTGAAACTGAAACTGAAACTGAAACTGACTCTGAAACTTGAAACTGAAACTGAAACTGAAACTGACACTGAAACTGAAACTGAAACTGAAACTGAAACTGAAACTGAATCTGAAACTGAAACTGAAACTGAAACTGATACTGAAACTGAAACTGAAACTGAAACTGAAACTGAAACTGAAACTGAAACTGAAACTGAAACAGAAACTGAAACTGAAACTGAAACTGAAACTGAAACTGAAACTGAAACTGAAACTGAAACTGAAACTGAAACTGAAAATGAAACTGAAACTGAAACTGTAACTGAAACTGAAACTGAAACTGAAACTGAAACTGAAACTGAAACTGAAACTGAAACTGAAACTGGAACTGAAACTGAAACTGAAACTGAAACTGAAACTGAAACTGAAACTGAAACTGAAACTGAAACTGAAACTGAAACTGAAACTGAAACTGAAACTGAAACTGAAACTGAAACTGAAACTGAAACTGAAACTGAAACTGAAACTGAAACTGAAACTGAAACTGAAACTGAAACTGAAACTGAAACTGAAACTGAAACTGAAACTGAAACTGAAACTGAAACTGAAACTGAAACTGAAACTGAAACTGAAACTGAAACTGAAACTGAAACTGAAACTGAAACTGAAACTGAAACTGAAACTGAAACTGAAACTGAAACTGAAACTGAAACTGAAACTGAAACTGAAACTGAAACTGAAACTGAAACTGAAACTGAAACTGAAACTGAAACTGAAACTGAAACTGAAACTGAAACTGAAACTGAAACTGAAACTGAAACTGAAACTGAAACTGAAACTGAAACTGAAATTGAATCTGAAACTGAATCTGAAACTGAAACTGAAACTGAAACTGAAACTGAAACTGAAACTGAAACTGAAACTGAAACTGAAACTGAAACTGAAACTGAAACTGAAACTGAAACTGAAACTGAAACTGAAACTGAAACTGAAACTGAAACTGAAACTGAAACTGAAACTGAAACTGAAACTGAAACTGAAACTGAAACTGAAACTGAAACTGAAACTGAAACTGACTCTGAAACTTGAAACTGAAACTGAAACTGACACTGAAACTGAAACTGAAACTGAAACTGAAACTGAAACTGAAACTGAAACTGAAACTGAAACTGAAACTGAAACTGAAACTGAATCTGAAACTGAAACTGAAACTGAAACTGATACTGAAACTGAAACTGAAACTGAAACTGAAACTGAAACTGAAACTGAAACCGAAACCGAAACCGAAAATGAAACTGAAACTGAAACTGAAACTGTAACTGAAACTGAAACTGAAACTGAAACTGAAACTGAAACTGAAACTGAAACTGAAACTGAAACTGAAACTGAAACTGAAACTGAAACTGAAACTGAAACTGAAACTGAAACTGAAACTGAAACTGAAACTGAAACTGAAACTGAAACTGAAAATGAAACTGAAACTGAAACTGAAACTGAAACTGTAACTGTAACTGTAACTGTAACTGTAACTGTAACTGTAACTGTAACTGTAACTGTAACTGTAACTGAAACTGAAACTGAAACTGAAACTGAAACTGAAAATGAAACTGAAACTGAAACTGAAACTGAAACTGAAACTGAAACTGAAACTGAAACTGAAACTGAAACTGAAACTGAAACTGAAACTGAAACTGAAACTGAAACTGAAACTGAAACTGAAACTGAAACTGAAACTGAAACTGAAACTGAAACTGAAACTGAAACTGAAACTGAAACTGAAACTGAAACTGAAACTGAAACTGAAACTGAAACTGAAACTGAAACTGAAACTGAAACTGAAACTGAAACTGAAACTGAAACTGAAACTGAAACTGAAACTGAAACTGAAACTGAAACTGAAACTGAAACTGAAACTGAAACTGAAACTGAAACTGAAACTGAAACTGAAACTGAAACTGAAACTGAAACTGAAACTGAAACTGAAACTGAAACTGAAACTGAAACTGAAACTGAAACTGAAACTGAAACTGAAACTGAAACTGAAACTGAAACTGAAACTGAAACTGAAACTGAAACTGAAACTGAAACTGAAACTGAAACTGAAACTGAAACTGAAACTGAAACTGAAACTGAAACTGAAACTGAAACTGAAACTGAAACTGAAACTGAAACTGAAACTGAAACTGAAACTGAAACTGAAACTGAAACTGAAACTGAAACTGAAACTGAAACTGAAACTGAAACTGAAACTGAAACTGAAACTGAAACTGAAACTGAAACTGAAACTGAAACTGAAACTGAAACTGAAACTGAAACTGAAACTGAAACTGAAACTGAAACTGAAACTGAAACTGAAACTGAAACTGAAACTGAAACTGAAACTGAAACTGAAACTGAAACTGAAACTGAAACTGAAACTGAAACTGAAACTGAAACTGAAACTGAAACTGAAACTGAAACTGAAACTGAAACTGAAACTGAAACTGAAACTGAAACTGAAACTGAAACTGAAACTGAAACTGAAACTGAAACTGAAACTGAAACTGAAACTGAAACTGAAACTGAAACTGAAACTGAAACTGAAACTGAAACTGACTCTGAAACTTGAAACTGAAACTGAAACTGACACTGAAACTGAAGCTGAAACTGAAACTGAAACTGAAACTGAATCTGAAACTGAAACTGAAACTGAAACTGATACTGAAACTGAAACTGAAACTGAAACTGAAACTGAAACTGAAACTGAAACTGAAACTGAAACTGAAACTGAAACTGAAACTGAAACTGAAAATGAAACTGAAACTGAAACTGTAACTGTAACTGAAACTGAAACTGAAACTGAAACTGAAACTGAAACTGAAACTGAAACTGAAACTGAAACTGAAACTGAAACTGAAACTGAAACTGAAACTGAAACTGAAACTGAAACTGAAACTGAAACTGAAACTGAAACTGAAACTGAAACTGAAACTGAAACTGAAACTGAAACTGAAACTGAAACTGAAACTGAAACTGAAACTGAAACTGAAACTGAAACTGAAACTGAAACTGAAACTGAAACTGAAACTGAAACTGAAACTGAAACTGAAACTGAAACTGAAACTGAAACTGAAACTGAAACTGAAACTGAAACTGAAACTGAAACTGAAACTGAAACTGAAACTGAAACTGAAACTGAAACTGAAACTGAAACTGAAACTGAAACTGAAACTGAAACTGAAACTGAAACTGAAACTGAAACTGAAACTGAAACTGAAACTGAAACTGAAACTGAAACTGAAACTGAAACTGAAACTGAAACTGAAACTGAAACTGAAACTGAAACTGAAACTGAAACTGAAACTGAAACTGAAACTGAAACTGAAACTGAAACTGAAACTGAAACTGAAACTGAAACTGAAACTGAAACTGAAACTGAAACTGAAACTGAAACTGAAACTGAAACTGAAACTGAAACTGAAACTGAAACTGAAACTGAAACTGAAACTGAAACTGAAACTGAAACTGAAACTGAAACTGAAACTGAAACTGAAACTGAAACTGAAACTGAAACTGAAACTGAAACTGAAACTGAAACTGAAACTGAAACTGAAACTGAAACTGAAACTGAAACTGAAACTGAAACTGAAACTGAAACTGAAACTGAAACTGAAACTGAAACTGAAACTGAAACTGAAACTGAAACTGAAACTGAAACTGAAACTGAAACTGAAACTGAAACTGAAACTGAAACTGAAACTGAAACTGAAACTGAAACTGAAACTGAAACTGAAACTGAAACTGAAACTGAAACTGAAACTGAAACTGAAACTGAAACTGAAACTGACTCTGAAACTTGAAACTGAAACTGAAACTGACACTGAAACTGAAACTGAAACTGAAACTGAAACTGAAACTGAATCTGAAACTGAAACTGAAACTGAAACTGATACTGAAACTGAAACTGAAACTGAAACTGAAACTGAAACTGAAACTGAAACTGAAACTGAAACTGAAACTGAAACTGAAACTGAAACTGAAACTGAAACTGAAAATGAAACTGAAACTGAAACTGTAACTGAAACTGAAACTGAAACTGAAACTGAAACTGAAACTGAAACTGAAACTGAAACTGAAACTGAAACTGGAACTGAAACTGAAACTGAAACTGAAACTGAAACTGAAACTGAAACTGAAACTGAAACTGAAACTGAAACTGAAACTGAAACTGAAACTGAAACTGAAACTGAAACTGAAACTGAAACTGAAACTGAAACTGAAACTGAAACTGAAACTGAAACTGAAACTGAAACTGAAACTGAAACTGAAACTGAAACTGAAACTGAAACTGAAACTGAAACTGAAACTGAAACTGAAACTGAAACTGAAACTGAAACTGAAACTGAAACTGAAACTGAAACTGAAACTGAAACTGAAACTGAAACTGAAACTGAAACTGAAACTGAAACTGAAACTGAAACTGAAACTGAAACTGAAACTGAAACTGAAACTGAAACTGAAACTGAAACTGAAACTGAAACTGAAACTGAAACTGAAACTGAAACTGAAACTGAAACTGAAACTGGAACTGGAACTGAAACTGAAACTGAAACTGAAACTGAAACTGAAACTGAAACTGAAACTGAAACTGAAACTGAAACTGAAACTGAAACTGAAACTGAAACTGAAACTGAAACTGAAACTGAAACTGAAACTGAAACTGAAACTGAAACTGAAACTGAAACTGAAACTGAAACTGAAACTGAAACTGAAACTGAAACTGAAACTGAAACTGAAACTGAAACTGAAACTGAAACTGAAACTGAAACTGAAACTGAAACTGAAACTGAAACTGAAACTGAAACTGAAACTGAAACTGAAACTGAAACTGAAACTGAAACTGAAACTGAAACTGAAACTGAAACTGAAACTGAAACTGAAACTGAAACTGAAACTGAAACTGAAACTGAAACTGAAACTGAAACTGAAACTGAAACTGAAACTGAAACTGAAACTGAAACTGAAACTGAAACTGAAACTGAAACTGAAACTGAAACTGAAACTGAAACTGAAACTGAAACTGAAACTGAAACTGAAACTGAAATTGAATCTGAAACTGAAACTGAAACTGAATCTGAAACTGAAACTGAAACTGAAACTGAAACTGAAACTGAAACTGAAACTGAAACTGAAACTGAAACTGAAACTGAAACTGAAACTGAAACTGAAACTGAAACTGAAACTGAAACTGAAACTGAAACTGAAACTGAAACTGAAACTGAAACTGAAACTGAAACTGAAACTGAAACTGAAACTGAAACTGAAACTGAAACTGAAACTGAAACTGAAACTGAAACTGAAACTGAAACTGAAACTGAAACTGAAACTGAAACTGAAACTGAAACTGAAACTGAAACTGAAACTGAAACTGAAACTGAAACTGTAACTGTAACTGCAACTGCAACTGCAACTGCAACTGCAACTGAAACTGAAACTGAAACTGAAACTGAAACTGAAACTGAAACTGAAACTGAAACTGAAACTGAAACTGAAACTGAAACTGAAACTGAAACTCAAACTGAAACTGAAACTGAAACTGAAACTGAAACTGAAACTGAAACTGAAACTGAAACTGAAACTGAAACTGAAAATGAAACTGAAACTGAAGCTGAAGCTGAAACTGAAACTGAAACTGAAACTGAAACTGAAACTGAAACTGACTCTGAAACTTGAAACTGAAACTGAAACTGACACTGAAACTGAAACTGAAACTGAAACTGAAACTGAAACTGAAACTGAAACTGAAACTGAAACTGAAACTGAAACTGAAACTGAAACTGAAACTGAAACTGAAGCTGAAGCTGAAGCTGAAGCTGAAGCTGAAGCTGAAGCTGAAGCTGAAGCTGAAGCTGAAACTGAAACTGAAACTGAAACTGAAACTGAAACTGAAACTGAAACTGAAACTGAAACTGAAACTGAAACTGAAACTGAAACTGAAACTGAAACTGAAACTGAAACTGAAACTGAAACTGAAACTGAAACTGAAACTGAAACTGAAACTGAAACTGAAACTGAAACTGAAACTGAAACTGAAACTGAAACTGAAACTGAAACTGAAACTGAAACTGAAACTGAAACTGAAACTGAAACTGAAACTGAAACTGAAACTGAAACTGAAACTGAAACTGAAACTGAAACTGAAACTGAAACTGAAACTGAAACTGAAACTGAAACTGAAACTGAAACTGAAACTGAAACTGAAACTGAAACTGAAACTGAAACTGAAACTGAAACTGTAACTGAAACTGAAACTGAAACTGAAACTGAAACTGAAACTGAAACTGAAACTGAAACTGAAACTGAAACTGAAACTGAAACTGAAACTGAAACTGAAACTGAAACTGAAACTGAAACTGAAACTGAAACTGAAACTGAAACTGAAACTGAAACTGAAACTGAAACTGAAACTGAAACTGAAACTGAAACTGAAACTGAAACTGAAACTGAAACTGAAACTGAAACTGAAACTGAAACTGAAACTGAAACTGAAACTGAAACTGAAACTGAAACTGAAACTGAAACTGAAACTGAAACTGAAACTGAAACTGAAACTGAAACTGAAACTGAAACTGAAACTGAAACTGAAACTGAAACTGAAACTGAAACTGAAACTGAAACTGAAACTGAAACTGAAACTGAAACTGAAACTGAAACTGAAACTGAAACTGAAACTGAAACTGAAACTGAAACTGAAACTGAAACTGAAACTGAAACTGAAACTGAAACTGAAACTGAAACTGAAACTGAAACTGAAACTGAAACTGAAACTGAAACTGAAACTGAAACTGAAACTGAAACTGAAACTGAAACTGAAACTGAAACTGAAACTGAAACTGAAACTGAAACTGAAACTGAAACTGAAACTGAAACTGAAACTGAAACTGAAACTGAAACTGAAACTGAAACTGAAACTGAAACTGAAACTGAAACTGAAACTGAAACTGAAACTGAAACTGAAACTGAAACTGAAACTGAAACTGAAACTGAAACTGAAACTGAAACTGAAACTGAAACTGAAACTGAAACTGAAACTGAAACTGAAACTGAAACTGAAACT